>JANIJG010022306.1:0-10060 GCA_024611175.1 Megaceryle torquata | reverse complement strand
CTCCCTTCAGGTACTGGAAGGTGGCTATTAGGTCTCCCCGGAGCCTTCTCTTCTCCAGGCTGAACAATCCCAGCTCCATCAGCCTGTCCTTGTAGGTGCTCCAGCCCCCTGATCATCCTTGTGGCCCTCCTCTGGACCCACTCCATCAGGTCCACGTCCTTCCTGTGCTGTGGGCTCCAGAGCTGGATGCAGTATTCCAGGTGAGGTTTCACCAGAGCAGAGCAGAGTGGCAGAATCACCTCTCTCAATCTGCTAGCCACGCTTCTTTTGATGCAGCCCAGGATGCAACTGGCCTTCTGTGCTGCAAGCACACTCTGTCTCCTCATGTCCAGCTTCTTGTCTATAGCTTCCCTGTTGGCTGTTACTATCACAGGAGCCCCTGGATCATCTCCATGAGATTTTGGCTGTGCTGCTGTGTCCTCAGCATGGTACAGGGTAATGGGCCAAAGTTCCTTACTAGCCCCCTATCCCTCCAATCCTGGTGTGTCGTCCCTCATCTTGTTACACGAAGGCCTGATGGTATCACTGTTGCCCTCCTCCTTTGCATCTACTTGATCATTCCCAGGTTCTACTTTGTGTACATTGATAGTTTTTGCATCTTCCCCATCACATGGCTCATTGTCTCCTACTTCCCCTGAAATAGCAGTGGATCTGGCACACTGCCCCAGAAACATCCCAGGTGTGTTTCCAGTGAGCCTGGTTTTTCCCCTTTCCCTCTTTATTAAAAGGACTTTAATACTATTCATATTCAATAATAATGCATAAATAAGGACATTTAGTGCAAAAGTCTTAGAAGTATTAGAAATACGCAACATAAAATACCATCTGTCAGCTGGGATAACAATGAAATAAGCAGAGAAAACAGAAATAAACATATTTACTAACATAAAGTAAGAAAGCAGAAGAGACGTTCTTTATTGACTTCATTACTTAGATCATTGCACCCTACTAACCACCTTCTCAAGTGTTATATATCAAGAACACAGATTGAAGTCAGGGGCTGGAGTAAGAATTGAAGCTGGATTTAAAGACTACATAGTGGTATGCTCTGTTGTTTTGTGCCTTCTGTGTTTAAACAGCAATATTTTATTTGGCTCTAGCATCAGATAACCAAACATTAGCCACCTGGATCGGAATGCAAGCATCAAGGTAGTATGTAGTTTGCAGAAAAAGAAATAGAGGTCAAAGTGAGAAGTGGTAAGAAGTATAAATCTGACTTTACGGTGATGCAGCACACTTACTACGTGCCCTTCAGAACTCTCACTATGGAAAAGCCAAAACAAAGCATCCTCAGAGCATAATTCAGCAGTGGCTTTTATGCAGCTGCCCATTTCTGGCATGGTAGGTTGAGGTAGTATATCCAACTAGCTAGCTGCAGTTCAGTTCTATGGGCTCTAGGTGATAAATTATCATCCACTGGTATTATTCCAACTCAGTGAGAACGACTTTGGCCAGAACTTCTGCTCCCCTTTGCCCATAAATTAATCCTAAATCATTATCGGATTATCTGTCCTTAATGGGCAATCTGTTGACCTGAGCAGGCAGCATGTAATTTGTCTGCATAATATTCTGAGCCCATCTGTGTGACTGATAACATGAGCTATTCAGATTTTTTCAGTCTTTTCCTGAGCAGTTCCATTAAAAAGATATCACAATTATAGAGAAGTAAAATTGAGGACAAGTAGACTATCTTGCTGCCTTTGTGAGGTGAAGTAAATTTAGATAAACTAAACTTTAGAAGGTTTATCTGTCAAGTATATAAACCATTTTTTTTTTACCTGGACTGTAATTTGTGCATTCTTAGAGACATGGAATTGGCACTAAAACTTGAATTCAAGAAAAAGATGTATAAAACTAATAGCAATTAATGGTCTATTTGTCTTTTTATTTTCTTTCACTGATCAAAGTCAGTCCTTCTTGCAACTGAGAACACCATGAATTTTGACAGATTCACAACAGAACATTTGATCCATGAGATTTTCAGAAACTTTGCTGAGCATCACATTTGAAAACAAACTTTTTTAACTGTGGTACCACTAATCAAATGTGGAAATAAAGGGATAACTGTTCATACAGTTCTAGTTTAAATAAGCTCGATCAAAACCAAATATACGAGATATAAAATAGAATAGGAATGAAGTATTACAGCAGAATTGATGGAGATATTTAGCCTGATAAGATCCATTCTCTCTCCCAAATCTTTACAGAATTCTAAATTCACCTCTTGTGCATACTGCAGATCATGCCCTGTGGGGCTAGAATCACCAAAACTAGAAATTAGTTCTAGCACCAACTTGGAAACATTGGTTCCTTAATTTAAGTTGTAATTATTTAATGTCTTTTGCATAGGATATTCTTGGTTCAGTCTCTGGGATGTCAGTGCATATCATGGTAGCTCTGCATTCAGTGTCACGAAAATGAAATTTAGGCCAAATAGAATAGCTCTGTAGTAGCTTTTTTAATTATCACAGAGAAGACAAGTTTAAAATGGGCCTCAGCTCACTTTCCAAAGCATGTCTGCTTATCCATTTTTGTTCTGATAATGATTTATGGATGTGATTCTTGCATAGTGAATTGACAGCAATAGTGTCCTAGCCCGTATGTTATGAGTCTTTAGGAAAACAAGGTGGACCATGAGTTGTATTCCACTATGTTAGACCACAGATGTGAATTATATAGCAAGATAAAATACATATTAAGACATACATACTTACCTACCTCACCTTCTTTCAGCCTGCTACTACTTTTTCCACTCTGACACTCCTTTTACTACTTTAAAATGTTGAAGATGCTCAGTGTCAATGATCAATCCCATCATAAATGGTATCTCTTTCATCCTTGATGCCTTTTCCTTGAAATATATCTATACACACACTTGTAAATGGGAAACTACCTTGTCATGCCATAATGAGTGTTACCCAGCTTGCATCAGTCTAGTCCCTCAGTCTAGAAGGACCTGGAGTGGAATGAAGAATTTAAATGATTTGTGGAGGTCCTAAGAGACCTTAAACAGCACATGTTTCCCATTGTGGTAGGAGCTATTTGCACAGCAAGCATCTGTCTCTGCTGGAAAGAATCCACAGTGTAAAAGCAAGCTATGGCAGACACACTGACCATATCTGCTTTCCCTCCTCTGTAACCCCAAGAGAGCAGAATGAGGCAAAAGCAGGAATTTCCAAAACAGCATTTTAGTCAACAGTTGTAAATCTTTTTTATTTATTATTATTTTTAAATTCATAGAGTTTAAATTGACTAACATGTGGTATGTGCTGAATACATCCTTCTTCCTAGTGTAAAAATGCAGATTCCAAACAAACATACTTTAAGATAATACATTTTAAAAGTAAGTAGAAATGCTTTTGACTGATCTCATACAGTTGTCTTCCTAGTATAGGACACAGAGCCTGAGTCCATCAATTCCAGTATGCAGGCCCAAGTGATACTGGAAATAGTCCAAGTTAAAGAATTTTTACTTCTGCTGCATCTCTACTGTGGATGAGTTTGCAATTAAGTTTTTTCAGTTTTTTCAGTTGGTTAAGCTGCCAAGAAAAGGCAGTAACATCAAAGTCCTTCATCACCTTGTTAAAAGATTACTTAGTGACTGAGGAAAGATACCAGACTATTCAGCAGATTAACAGCAACAGAGGGTATATTCCTATTTCTATGGATTTCTATCATATTTTCCAAGGTTTCCTGAGGCCTTATTCTGTTCTCCCTACATGCAAATACATTTATAGAAACAGTTCATTTTTACAATGTTTATTCTATAAAGGTAGATTAGAAATTACTTGAATTGCTAGGAGGCCTGATTGCTTTCTCTATACACAATATAAAAATTATAAACAACATGGAATGTGTTAGGCAACTTCAGTGGACTCAATAAGCTCTCTTCATAAAACTGACAAAGCTGACAAAATTGTCACTGCCCTCTATGGATCAAGAACTAACCCAGTGACATGAGACAGGATATCCTGAAAATATTCCATAATTGTGTAGTACTTGGACTGAATGTGCAAAGGCCTATATATTTATCCATTAATATGATTTGGTCCAAATTTCACTTCCTCACAACATTCACTAGTTATGATATATAATAATGTCATACTTACCTATCCTTTGCAGAAGATCACTGGGTTACACTGCTATAAATTAGGGGCACTGTTGAAGTGGTAAGTGGGAAGAAAACACAGCAGGTGCAGAAGAGAGCAGAGCAAGAGGTCTAGGACTAAAGAAAGCTGTCCTTGTCCAGGGAAAGGAAGCAGCTATCTTCAGCACTCTGCAGACAGACAGAGCACTGTTACTCACTCAAATTTTGTCAGTCTTGGTAAGGCTCATTTCCAGTTCTCTAGAGATCAAGATTCATTGCTCAGTAGAGACATGCCTATTGAAACAATTTTATTTGTAAAAGTAACACTTTAGCAACTGGAAACAGTAGAAAGAATTAGGTAGCTAAAATACACTCAGTATAAAAGAAAACAGATGTTACATGAAGTAGACATTACAAGACCCAGCTGTAAGATCAGGGCACATCATCTACATTCAGCATTGCCAAGTGCATATAGTTTCATATATTATCTTTAAATTCGGCAGCTGTCCTGTTATCCCTGTTTTGCTTAGCTTTCTAAAAATTATGATTTGGTAAATTATATTAAATATAACAATAATAATTCCCCTTGGAACTATTTGTGTGTCCATAACATGGGGCTGAAATAACAACAATGAAGGGAAATATCAAGACACCTGTGTTTTTGGTCTTATTGCTGGACTCTCTTGCTGCAAGGGAGAGAAATTCAGTGAATACATTCTAGGTGTCCAGGCTCAGCAATCTCATCTACTTTTAGTGCACAGTTGTTAGTTTGTTCTTCCTCTAGTTCATTGCCTTAGAATATGATTACGTACACATTCTAAAAAGGAGTTCCCTTTTTCTTAGGTAAATGGCCAAATTCTGTCCTCAGTTACTATAGTATAAATCAGTCAGATACCTGCAGATTGATAAAGCCTAAATAAAGAGGGTTATTTCCTTCTGGTGTGACTGGGCTTAGAATTTAGGTAGTGCATAGACTTCATTATTGCTTTCAAATGAAAAATAAATTCCAAACATATAATGATTCAGACATGTATTTTCATTTACTTATTCTAAACAAATAAACACAATGTAGAAAGAATGTTTATGATCCTCTAAAACACTTATAAAGGATTCTTAATGTATACAATAGTCTAATTCTGAGACAGCAGGTGAACATTATTTAATAGAGCAATAAGCCATCTAGTTCTAATGCACTGTTGATTTTGCAGTACATGCACAGAATCATAGAATTGTCATGGTCAGAAAAGACCTCTAAGATCACTGTGTCCAACCGTCAACAACAACAACAACAAAAAAACAACAACAAACTCACACACACACACACACACACAAAAAAAAACAACCAAAAAACCAACAACAAAAAACACCACCACACAAAGAAACCACCTCACCATCCCACTAGAGCATGTCCTGAAGTGCCTCATCTACACAATTTTTTAATACCTTCAGGGATGGTGACTCCACCACCTCCCTGGGCAGCCCGTTCTAGCACCTGACTACTCTTTTAGTAAAGAAACTTTTCCCGATATCTGATCTAAACCTCCACTGGTGCAACTTTAGGACGTTTATTCTAGTCCATTATTTACTTGAGAGAAGATGCTGACCCACCTCACTACAACTTCTTTGCAGGTAGTTGTAGAGAACAATAACATCTTTGCTCAGCATCCTCTTCTCCATACTAAACAATCACAATTCTCTCGGCCTCTGCTCACAGGACTTGTTCTTCACACTTTTCACCAGCTCGGTTGCCCTTCTCTGAACTCACTTCTGCAAAGCAATTTCTTGTGGTGAGGGGCCCAGAAGTGAGCACATTAAAAATTTGCTGAGGAAGCACTTAATCGCCTCACCTAGAACCCTAATAAAGGTACTGAACAAGACTGGACCCAAAACTGAGCCCTGGGGAACTCCACTGGTGACCAGCTGTTAACTAGATTTAAGTCCATGATGCACACATCACCTTTGCATTTAATTGGTTTCAGAAGCTAGGAATGATCACAGTGCTGTGAATCCATGGACACAGGTTTGTATCAGTTCAGGTAATAACTTCTTTCTCTCAGAATGAGGGGAATAACCAAAGTTCTGCCTCTTTGGTCTCTTCAAAAGAAGAGACTTTCACATTCGGAAGATGGATATAAACCTCTTTTTAGATTTTTTTCTTTTAAAAGTTCCCAGGCAGCCTTTTTCCAGTAGCCAAATATGTTTTGGAAAGTGGTCAGTCCTGGTATAGAGCCCTTTCACCTCATCTCACTATTCTGAACCATAACCTCCCCTACTGTTCTGGGAGTGAAAGGTATCCTTTGGAGTGATATGCCATGCACAGTCCAAGGTGGTTTTTTTTTTCCCTCAAGCACATGATCCAAGTGGTGAGTTGCATCTTAATAGAGTCCAGCTCTTTGACATTTCATTCAAAGATATATGGAATTTAAGAACACAAGATGAATCTTTTGTTAATTGCTTTGAACTGCTGCAGCACTGAGAAGCAGCAGCTTGGAATTGTATTCTGTTCAGTACTCAAATCATATGTACAAAGGTATCATCACTCACACTGAAACAGTTTACAGTGTGTAATCCAGAAAGCTGAAGGAAAGCTACAGGGTCCATTTCATTTCCTTTCATTGCAAACTAGTCATCTCTCAGAGACTACAGTTGAGCTATCTTAGAGGGATAAGAAAGCTCGCCCTCCCCATTAGTTCCCCTTTAAGCTAACTTTGCTTCCACTAAGGCTCTGTCCTAAGTGCAGTCCCCCCCTGGAGTCTGTTACTTGCTGAAGAACGGTGACAGTTCTGAGGCTGCTGAGGTACTTCATACAAAACCTCAACAGCAGAAGCATATCCAGCAGCTGGAAGGGTGGTTGCTAGAGAAGGAAACTGGAAACTTTACCATGTCAGTCCTTTGTCATACCCAGTTTCTTGCATCATTTCTCCAACAATATCACCCAACTAAGGAGAATAAGAGTCTACATAACCCAAACAGTAATAAGCCCTTAAAAAAAAGGAACCCTGACTTTCAGGAGACCATGTTATAACCCGACCTTCAGGGCTAGAACTAGCATTCAGTCTATTGTATCCAGGAATTCAGTAGCTTCTCAGCTTTTCTTTCTAATTCAAACATATTAATAATTACTTATTAAAATCAGAGACCCATCCTCAGTATGCCTCTTAGATTGGTGAACTGCTGAAATAAATGAGGTTAAGAAAATAAATGAGGTTAAGAAAACTAATTCTCTCTCTTTTAAAAACATATTGAAATAGCCCAGCTTTGCACCAGGGACTAATTGCACTTATCTTATGACCATGTCAAAAAGTGGTTTCAAACTCTGCCAAGAAATTTCAGAAATTAGTGAGATACAACTCTCTTTCTATCCCATTAGCAAGAGATCGGTTTTAACCTTGTTTTGTTGTATAATATGTTTTTTTCTTGGTTTAAGAGTTGTAATATTATTTTGATTTTACCTTTGGATGACAATTCAGCTAGTAGAAGACTGCCAAACTCAAGCATTAAAAATACTTCTATGAGTCAGCACCAAAGAATGCAATTGAAAAAAAGAAAGTAATAAAGAAAGGCAGATTTTGACATTTAAATATCTAAGCTACTTCTAACATGCTTTTGAGATTTAATCTATAAACAAGAAGTACAGTCTCTTTTTATTTTTAAGGGAAAAATAAATTAGAATTGGGGATTTTACACTGAGCAAAATGATATCTGTTTAATCAAATTCAAGAGCTGACAAAAGGTCAGTTTCAAATTCCTTGTAGACTGTCCATGGCCAACCATTTCTACCATCACAGATCATTTAAGTCTTAATATGTTTATCCTCACATAATTATCTCTTTGAGACAGGGTAGTAATTACGTTTGAGTTTCCCAATGTCTCACAACAAATCTAGGAACAGAACTCTGGCATTGTTTGCTCTGTGAAAGTAATTTCTTCACAAGAACACTTTTTCACTTTATACAGTTGCTTTCAGCCCCCCAGCACTGATTAAGCGAGACCTTTCTTACAGTTTATTCATCAGAACTGCTGAAACAAAGGCAGAGGAATTATGTCTCAGACTAACTGAAGAAGTGCCTCAGTTAGAACTACATTCCAGGGACCTTACCTTCCATACATATATTTTATCTTAAATCAAGCATCCTTCTTGCCATGAGAAGTAATAGAAATCACCCAAAGCAATATATGCCCTACTAACAATAGTATAATTAAATAAATGAGATTTTGTTTCCATCTGAAGAGCCTGTTAATATTACTGTGTATAGAAATAACTGTGAGAAAATTGAGAGTATTCAGGGAGACAAGTAGATATCTAAAAGACATTTGTTCTAGTCCTACACCCTGTACAAGTGTAACATGACATGATGTCTGCTTTGTAGTTCCATTGCGTTTTCCAAAACAACAGGAATTATGAAACTTTTCTGGTATTGAGAAGTTCCTTGGAAGCTGAAATTAAAAAGTGCCATGCAAGGAAGACCAATGTTTTCTATTAAGAAGCACTTCCATGAAATGAATGTACTCACCTGGAAGATGGGAAATACATACTCTAAATCAGGCAGTGCACTTGTGATTTCCCCACATCTCAGACAAAAGGCCTAATCTCAAGATGAACATCTTTATCCATAGTATTATTATTTTAAAGGAATTCTGAAATAGAGAAAATAGAGCTTTATTGAAACTGTATTTTCAGGAAAGACACTGGTTTCAGACAATATTTCTGTCTCCCTGCCTTTTTACTCTCTCATCAGCATTTTTCTCAAAAAAAATGAGCAAAAAGATCCCAACAAACCTTACTTCATACTTTAGTAAAAGCAAGAGACTAATTTCTAATGATGTCAAGGGGAAATGGCTAGTCTAAGAAGGCCACTCATACAGATATCAAAGTTCACATTAAATAATGATAATGATAACATCAGTCACAGACACCTAAAAGTGTTTGATCCCATCCTCATGCATTTTTTTAACTCTTTTTCTGAGAATACTTAAGGATGAAACTTTAGAGCTATATGTCAAAAGCAAAAGCCACAAAATTAAAATTTCATCATAAATAGTTGCTTTCCAAGAGCAAGTTATTAATTTTTTTCAGTAAAAGAACTCCCAAATCACGCCTACACACCTTGCAAGTCTTTCACATCTGCTTCAGTAACTCAACCATACAGAGGGTCAAAAGCTGTTATTGTTTAGGGTCAGGGTGGCCTCTTAGACCTCTAACAGACACTCTCTGTTAACCTCCCTCCCCAAAGGGGAAGAGAAAGGGAATAAGAGAGAGAGACAGCAATTAGAAAAGGAAACTAGAACAGTTTAATGAAAATTAAAATAATTATAATGAAAATAGAATATATAAAAATATATACAAAACCAGTATTGAATCCAACCCCCCTGATGGTAATTACATCACCATCACCACTGATGTTGTGGAGCAGGCACCAGGAGAGTCCCAGACTGGGCCCCACAGCAGGCGGGAGGTTGTGTTCAGAAGCTGGATTCTGGTACTGGATTCAGGAACACACAAATCAGGATTGATGTCAGAACAGACAGAGTCCTCCTGGGACTCCAGGGAAGGAACTGAAAGTGGACCCGAGCCAAGCTGAGCAAAGCTGGCAAAGTGGTCCAAGAGGGCAAAGAGAGGGGAGAGAAGCCACAGAGCTCTGGATCCCTCAGCTCAATACCGAATATGACATACGGGATGGAATACCTTGTTGGTCAGTTTGGGGTCACCTCTCCTGTCTGCTCCTCCCTGCAGGAGCCGTGTTTCATTTTCTGCACCCCCCAATGTGGTACACAAGATCCAGCAGTAGCCTTGGTTTGCACACGAATCCTTGATAGTAACTCTAAACACAGGGTGTTATGACTGCTAGCAGCAGACACTGTCTGTGAAAACAGGCTGCTGACTTCAGACAGTGCGGTTAGTTAGAAGAACTGAGCTGAAAAGTAAACTCACAGAACAGAATTACTTCTGTTCTCATTCAAACCAGGACACAC
>JANIJG010022305.1:0-45104 GCA_024611175.1 Megaceryle torquata | reverse complement strand
GCACAGGGGCATTATTTATATAACCAAAAGGAGACTTAAGTATTGTGCAATTTTTCTTTGTTGTAAACTGTATAAACGGAGCCCCAAAGAACAGGAGGGATAGACCATCTTTTTCTTCCTCCATACTTTCATTTTCCAGTACACCCATCTTAAAGATCCTTCAAAGACTCTATTTCTTTGTTTCCATCTGCTTCTGGTCCCTCTAATCTGTCCTCTTCTGTCATGCAACAGAGCTTGTACCCTTTCCCTTCCTTACCTCTTCCACTCACAACCATTTGCTGGAAAAAAAGGCTGTCATCAAATGGCTAGTTACAGGTGTTTCCAATCCAGCCTCTTTGCTTTTCAGACAGAGAAGACAGAATTTCTGAGTGGCCACTGGAGAAGAAGCTGAGAGTCTCACCCATCTCCTCTCTGCCAAATTACATTTGTGAGACTATTCCTGGCCCCAGGCATAAAACAAAAGACATATTTCTTGTAGGTCTGGAGGGACAGCAGACTGGTTAATAAGAATATAACTCAGTACATTTACCGCATGCTGTATAAAAATAGCTGCATCAAACACTGGACTTGTGTTACTGCTATCCTGAGATGTGCTTCTTGGAAATGGATTTAAAAATAGTATTTTATCAATGCGTTCATTTAAAAAACAAAACAAAAACCCACCAAAAAAAAAACCACACCAAAAATCACCAAACCAAAGCCCAAACAGTTTTAAGTTCCTCACGTATGTTTCTGAAAATAGGTGCTATCTCCACTAAACTATTTGTTCGTGACCTCAAGATCTACATGAATGCCCTTCAGCAAACAACACTGCCCAAAAGCATGACATTTTGGCTTGAAATGCCAGGGAACTTGCAGGGTTTTCCATAAAAAGAAACCCAACCAAATTTCAGTATATTGCACATACTATAATAAAGTTCAGCTATCTCCAACTGGAGTGTTTTCAAGGTGCATCCTATTTCTACACATTGTATTTTTAGTCATTTCTTTCTGTAGTTTGATAATTAAATCATAATTCAACTTCCCCCTTTCCCCCCCCCCCCAAAGAAAAGAAAAAAAAAAAGAGTTGAAATGTTTTTCTGGAAAGGATTGACACCAACAAATAAGTATGACAACTGTCTCACTGTTCCCTGTCATATGCATTCTTGCTGTTGCTACCATACATACCTCCCCTTTTATCATCAGGCCTTGCTAAATCTCTCATGTGTCTTTCAGTGCAGTTCAATAAAAACATCTCTTCATCTCTGAACAGGTGTTGCCTCCGACCAGCCAGGGTGAGACAAGCTCTGCAAGGTTCTGCTTCTCTAAGTTGCTGTAAGATGCTCCCAGGTCTCAGCCATTACAAATCTTCCTTTCAACTCATTTATGGCCAAAGACTAGTGTAGCCATATGGCTTTCATTACCTATACACTTAAAAAGATGTATATACACGCACACGTACTTGCCTTGTCCCCATATGTCCAGTCATGTTCCAGCACCTCACTAATTCATACCCTTTCTTGGGCTTGGCTTCATATATAATACAGTTTCCAGCAACTCTTCCTCTCCTTTTCAGCACTGGAACTAACGGCAATGCTAGGGTTTATTTGCCCCTCTGTTTGTAAAAACCACAGTAGTACACAGCAATCTACATTAAAAAATGGAGGTCTGTTCCTAAGGTGCTGTGTAAGATTGTAAGCATCTCCATATTTGAAGACAATATATAAAGAACAGAGCAACAACAGGTGAAACAAAACAACCTATCTGGCCAAGTGCTGAGCTGAATAGCGTTAATGCCAGCAATACATCAGAAAACATTCAAAAGCAGTTTGCTGTTGCTCAAGTGTTGTTTTTCTTTTGTGGCAAGGATCAATAAGTCTCCCAAACAGCTTGACAACCACACAGAACAGATTAGCATGGAAGTTAGTTTCACTTGAAAGAAGACCACAGAAGACTAATTCGCATTGAGGACTCTGTGCAAGTTCATGTTTCAGAACAAGAGCCTAAATGTAGAATGGAGAGCAGAAAAGCACCCTCCTTCAACAGAAAATAGGAATCTTGTCAAGTTAGAAAGTCACTTGACATACAGCTAATGCTACTTGGCTGAGAGGTAACAGGTGCATCAATTAAACACATTGTAGCACCATTTTAAAATGGCAACAGTGATGCCAGGACCATATGGTACAAAGTGTGAATAGGGTCCAAACCAGTGAATTGTGCTATAACCAAGCCCTGTGCTGTGGTAGGAGTTTGACTGTGGATAATGTATTGGATTCCTTCCATTTTCTCTGGGTAAGGACTGCGTTGTAGGGAGTGAAATAGTAACAGTTGTGGTTTTATCTTTACCATAGATTAGATTTGTCACGAAGGAAAAGCTTTGTCTCTGTGTGTGTAGCCCACATGCAATAGATCCTATGGGTTTCACAGCACTTGCACACTTGCCTGTGGTTACAGAGGACTGATAGACAGCCCCTTTCATCACTACATTCATGTGACTATTGGTGCAAGCAAGCAAAAGAAATAAATGACTGTTTTACAAGTTTTAATTTGTCATGCATGTATGAGAAGGATTACCTAGGAATTGTCTGGATTTGATACTGAAGAGCTAGCTTGGACAATAGGTGATTTACCAGTGAAAGGCAAGTGAGACTTACACAGGAGTACCACTTGTACCTGCTTTGCTGCACTTCTTAAGTCCAAGTACAAGGAGGAAAAGTAATGGAGCCAACATTCCCTGCGCCATTTCTGACATTGGCATACATGTGCATCATGCAGCATAGGAAGTATGATACGTTGGCTTGCCCTCCTAGAAAGAAGGGGAGATAACCTTCCTTCCAGGAATTCCCTTTTCCACCAAGGTACAAGCAGCAAACAAAACATTCTGGTAGAGGGAAACTGGGCAAAGCTGAAGTTTGCAAAATGAAATATTTAAGACATTTGAAACTGATGGGTGCACTTCCATCACTACTACACAGTAACAATCCAGAGTAAATAAAATACAACTAGTTTGGTAAGCACAAGAGTTCTCTTAGAACTTTTCTCTACAGAATATGTTACAAAAATACCAAATACACAATGAAACTGGTAACCATAGGACACCATTTATAGGCAGACATCATCTTCTGTAATACTGTTGTTTGGCCATGCTTTTTACTTGCTATAAATTCAGTTTCTACACAGGAACAGTTTGTAAGACCCCAAAATATCCATGAGAAGAACATAAATACAAATTATCTGGTAGTCAGCAGGTGAGCAAACATACAAACTTTAAATGCAAAGATGCAGCATCTAGCAGTTGTAGGTCAAGTAGACATTTCCTCTTTAATTTTCATCCATTCCTTAATTAGGGGACTGGCTTTCTTAAAACAAATAAACAAACAAACCCCCAAACAAAACAAAACAAAACAAAAAAAAGAAAAAAAAAAAAAAAAAAAAGAGAGAGAAGAAAAAAGAAATATATTTTTCTTTGCTTTTCCAGAGAGAATATTTTGAAACTGTGGGTACACATTCCTGACTAATTAAGGTATTAATTTTAGAACACATATTTCATATTCCTTGGGTCAATTACTTATATTAGACTAGTTTGTCAAGCTTCACTCTTTAATGGAGGGATCAATGCTGCCAGAAAGTCCCACTAGATTTAGAATGTATCAGAAATTATTAGTCCTTATTCAGAAAGGCTAGAAATCATAGAAAGGCTAGAAATCACAAAAAAAAATTTAGAGGAATCTAGTTGTCTGAGTGGGTGTGTATGTCCTAGTTGCAACCCCTTACTCAGCAGAGATGCTTCCCTCTCACTGTCAGAGGAGCACTAAATGCACCTGGGGTAAGAAGAGAAAATTTATTACCTTCTGGGGAAAACCATGTTCCTTTATTTAACATAAGGCCATCAGACTTCAGTTTCAGAAAATATACAGCAATACAGTATACATAGTACCATTGAGTAGTGTTTTAGTGCCAGTTTAGCATGTTAAGTATTTAAGTAACATAGATATTATCCCGTTCTGTGTATGTTTTCACAGCAGATTGTTATCAAATGCTGATTTCCCCCAAAGACAGATGTCAAGTATACACACAGAAAACAGCAATAAGCACAAGAAAAGTCTATCAGACTTCAGTATATGCTCTGCAGTTTCTCCTGACTTATGTACATATTGCAGATCAATGTAACCTTTTATCTGCTATACAGCTGATATTGTCAATTAATACTACAGACCCACAGCTCTATGCAGTGGCTAAGAACCACTCCTCCCCTTTTCTCCTACCTAACTTGCCCCATGAGGGGCTTTAACAACAGGACATGATGTCATTTTCAGTTGGGCGATATGAATTTTATGCGAAGAATCATCACTGCCTTGCTAAGTAATTCTTAGGCTCTGTATCTGCTGCTGTGTCCTTCAGATACACTCTATCAATTGAGGCTCTTCCCCTGTACAGACACATAAAGCATCCCAGATTCTGCTGCCCCTTGAAGAGCTCTCCCCAACCCAAACCCTGCATCACTCCAGCTCTCTGCCTGCAAGCTAAAAAGCTTCTCCAGATTCAGCCCTAAGGTGGACAAAGATTCAAGCCCTTTCCTAACTTCATATTAATGCAGTATATATATACTCTTATACTACAAGAGTGGTTAGGCCTTTGATATAAAATTTGCAATGCCATATTCCACACCTGCCATGACTCCCAAAAGAGACATTGTTGCCTATATTCTTTTAATTTGAAAAACCTTAACATTAATGCAATCATTCCATTAATGCAAACTTTCTTATTGATGTTTGTTATGTTCTGATTCTTAAGAATTTAGGGTTTTTTTTCCCGTCACTGCTGTATGCAAACAGCAAATGGAAGTTAAAGAGTCACATTTAGATACAGGGTATATATCAGTGCCTCTTACAATGACTTAATGATCTATTAATATTTTATAGCTTGGGACCATTTTCCAGCATGATTCACTATTTTAATAGCTTGTATTTGCAAACAGTACTTTAAACATTAAACTGCCTCATGCACATATTCTATTCCTTTGCCTCTTCCTGTAGACCAAACATTCTTTATTGGTTACAGATTGCAATTAAAGCCATACCTATAGCTAATTAAGCAGTTGCCACAGTTTCCTAAATGAATCCTTATCTGGAAGCTACTCTTCAGTAATTTTAGCTGTGCATACAAATGGACTGATTATATTCACTTTAGCCAAACTGTATTCTGCCTACAACAGAATAGTGGAACACAGACTTACACTTTGTCTATGACACAGTACATACCATGCTTGGTTTTCCAATTGTGATGTGAGTGGGTAACATATTGCATTCTACAGCAATGTAATAAGTGACACAAATTATGTGTCACAAAACTGGACCCAGGATGAGTACTGACCTCCTTGCAAACAAGTAAGAGTTCTGTCATCTATGTGACATCATCTGTGCAGGATCAGACCTCAAATGAGTTCAGGGGGTGCAAGGCTATCCACTGCTTCATCTTTTGTAACTTGTCTTTGGAGGCGAGGAAACAAATCCCAAGACTATGACAGCCTTCTATCCCCTATGCTATGGCCAAGATAGGAATCCTTTTCTGAAAGTATGTATTCTTATTATTTTCCCTAGAGTTAAGTCTTATTTTCTCCTTCACAGTGGAACCAGGGTAAGTCCAGGACCTGCAGCAAATGTCAGAGGGTGAAGATGGATTGATATCCCTCATACAGAAAACTCAACAGGAATGTACAAATTATTTAAATAAGAATCAAGAACAGAATATTTGCTGGTATGCCAAATCCTTCCTGGACTACTGAAAGGTTGTCACACTCTTCTGTTTTTCCCAAAGGCATACCACTGCTGAGGTGGTGTTTCACAGCTGAAAAGCTTATGGTATTCCTTTGATTTCACTTAGAGGTATGCTATGCAGTGCAGCAACCCTAACTGCCAAATACCATCACAGATCCCATACATTTATCAAGAGTATAATGTTACCAGGCTACTTACAATCGTAGCATACATGAAAAGGCTAAGAAGTTGTGGGATGGAAGAATATCCATAAGTCTGTACTTTTTAGGTCACACATATGGTGGATTAGCTGTGTTTGGCATATGAACTTTCAGCAGAAGGTTGCTTGTTTCACACTTGCAGTTATGTTAAGCACACTTGTTTCTTATGCCTACTAAAGAATTGTTTAAAAATCCTCTACCTGATTAGGCAGCCAAGCTGAGACATAAGAAACCAGAGAGCTTATATAGAAAACTTTATATCAAGAGTGTTCAGGTTAAACATGGGTCATATACAAGTTAAGTACAAAGACAAAGAACAACTGCAAAAACAGTTCTCTTTTTAGACCCATGTGGAAAATCCTTAACTTGACAGAAGTCAGTGATAAAAACTCCTATTAGCAGCACTGGTGCTTTAGATGTGTTTGTGCAAAGCCTAAGCTGATGTATCCACAGCAGTCAATAGGGAATGTCCTACTGATATAAGTAAATCCTGGCACAATTCTCCAGAAAAGGCAGCATTTAGCCAACTCAGTCATCTGGGGTAACAGGATAGGGTAACTCAGATTATGAAAAAATACTCAAAACAACCAACACCCCCACACCCTTCAAAGCACCCACAGTGACAGAACAAAACACAGTAACATTAGACATATGCCTATTTAATATATTCACCTTTGAAAGTATCCATTTGTAGCCATTTGTGAAGAGCAGAGAAAACCTCAAGTGCAACTTGATACAAGCTGCGTTTCACAGCTAGAAACACCCCTCTGCAGCTGGTGCTGCTGGGGAAAGGTTTAATGAAGTCATAACATCAGAAGTAATAGAAAGCTGGCTGGTTGTGTTAGATCCCATCCCCACTGTACACTCCTTATTCCAAAGCTGCTTCCTTCCTATACAGAGAGCACCTGTCGGGTTACCGACAACATCACTTCCCATGTGGGTAGCTGTTGTGTCACCCAAGTCCTCCCAGGGTAGGACTAAGGAAAAGAAGGTGGCGAAGTGAGAGGAACTGCATGTCCAGGGGACAGGGATTGTTGCAAGGAGCTGTGTGGGCAAGATATTGTACCCAACCCAAATCTGAATGTGCCTTGTCCAGAAGGAGCCAAAACCTTTTTGTGTCTCTAATACTGAAGGGACCACTTATGCAGATGAGATAAGTAAGAAAAGCTTTGCTTGTTTGTTCCTATGACATTCAGCTGAGAATGAGAACACCTACCAGCTTGACCTGTGTCATCTGTAGATGCCCCATCCTCAAAAGAAGTTTTCCAGCTGGCAGGCAACAAGTGAGAGCAATGACACAGTTTAAGGGAAGGGAAAAAAATATCTGAAAAGGCAGAAGGCAGAAAAAGACAAGCATGGAAAGTGAAAAAAAGAAAGAAAAAGGTAGGAAAGGGCAGACAGTGTCAATACATGGAAAACTTTTTTTTTTTTTTAATCAGACTGTGCAGGTGCTGCAAGCACCACATGGACAGTTGCCACATGAAATGAGGGTTAAATCTTAAAGGCCCTCAGATATGTTCACTTTGACATATGAAATCAAACTTTTGCAAAAAGTTCACTTTCCTTTAATATTGCCAAACAACGGTTGTTACTATAGCATATGAAAGCTTCAGAAGACTTGCACACTCCCCTCACAGAAAAATCTTCTGATAAAACAATGACAGATCTGTCATCAACCTGCATTCTCAAACAAACCCTCCCACCCACTGCAGCCTACAATCAAAATCACTTCGGGGTCATTGAGCATGTTTGGATGAAGCACAGCTCAACGAACAATTCCTTGCTCACAGAAGGACTTCCACCCAAGCCAAGTGAAAGACTTGGCCATTCAATCCCAAGAACAGCAATCAAGCATAGCTTTGATTGTCACACCTTTCAAAAGCGGCACAGGAGAGAAGCTGTTGGCACTTTAAATAGTGCATATTCACAGATTTCAACAACTTCCATACAAAATATTATTAATAACCTCACTCAAACTATTCCAGAAGAAAGTCCCCATCTCCCAAAAGCCATGAGAAGTAGCATGCATCACCACTACTTAGAACGAAAAAACACATGCTCTTTTAACCATAATAATGATAATAATAATTTAAAAATTGAACAATTTATAACCCGTCAGTTTTTTTCTTCTAAGCCCATCTTAAATATAATATACCAAATATAACCATTACATCTCAAGTGTCTCCAAATATTTTAAGAGAAAAAAAGAGATCCACAGACAAAGCAATATATTTTTACACTAAAGAACAAATACATATCACTAGTTATTTTTATACATAATTTATGCCACTATGGAAAAGAATCTTGGGGAGTCCACAGATGCTCACTTTCAAGCTTAGGAAACATTCCTGAAGAGGAGATTAAAAAACATATTATGCTCCAGTTAAATTCTGTGTAGTCTTTCAGCTGCTGCTGCTGCTTAGTTGCAAAACCCATGTTACAACTCAAAAAATTTAAAGGGTATGAGATTAGTTTGAAGGATACAATTACTTGGAAATGTAGTCAAAGAACACGTGGGCTAAATGAAAGTGGTGATGAATAGAGTTAAATCCAGGTGGTGGCTGGTCACAAGTGGTGTTCCCCAGGGCTTATTACTGGAGACAGTTCTCTTTAATATCTTTATCAATGATCCGGATGAGGGGATCGAGTCTACCTTCGGTAAATTGCAGATGACACCAAGCTCAGCAGGTGTATTAACCTGCTTGGAGGTAGGGAGGCTCTACAGAGAAATCTGGATGGGCTGGACTGATGTGCTGAGGCCAGTAGTATGGGGTTCAGCAAGGCCAAGTGCTGGGTCCTGCACTTGGGTTACAACCCCACACAACTCTACAGGCTTGGGGAAGAGTTCAGTTTTGGGCTCCTCACTACCAGAAAGACATTGAGGTGCTGGAGCGTGTCCAAAGAAGGGCAATGAAGATGGTGAAGGGTCTAGAGAACACAGTCATTCTCCAGGGTGTGTAAATTCGATATTTGGAAAAATTTCTTCACCAAAAGAACAGGTCCAGGGAAGTGGTGGAGTTGCCATCCCTGTAGGTGTTTAAAGATTTCTTCTAACCAAAACAATTCTATGGTTCTTTGAGTACACCAGTTAGAAATTAGGTGCAGTGCCCCTCTGAAACCCTGGTACCAGAAACTTTAAAAAGGAGCAATATAATGTAACCCGTGATGTGATTTTTGTCAATAAATGAGCTTGTCAGTAAAAGACAACTAAAGTCTGTAAGTCTGAGCTACTAGTACTGAAACATAGATTCACAGAATTGTTTGGGTTGGAACAGACTTGTTAGAGGTCATCTAGTCCAACACTCCCTGCAGTGAACAGGGACATCTGATCAGGTTGCTGAGTCCCACCCAATCTGACCTTGAATGTTTCCAGGGATGGGGCATCTAACACCTCTCTGGGCATCCTCTTCCAGTGTCTCACCACCCTCATTGTAAAAACAAAACAAAACCTAAAAATAATAATAAAAATCTTCCTTATATCTATTCTGAATCTCCTCTTTTTAGTTTAAAATGATCACCCATTGTCCTGTCACAACAGGCCCTGGTAAAAAAGACTGCCCCCATCTTTTTTATAGGTCCCCTTTAAATACTGAAAGGCTGCAATAGGTCTCCCTGGAGCCTTCTCTTCCCCAGGCTGAAGACCCCCAACTCTCTCAGCCTTAAAATATTAGGGGTTTTTTTTCCATGTAGATCTCTCATAACTGGTGCTTCAGTAACTTATATATTTTGTAATAGCTGGTGTTCTAGCTTATCAAGAGTACTTTTTCAGTAAGCAGAAACCGTGTTATTTATTTATGACTTCAGCAGCATGTAATACAGATGAATATAAATCAGTGAGATGTATTTGGAGATAAAGGAGAACCAGGGAGATTTTTCTGATAAATTAACTATAATCCTTAAAAAATACATATAAAAATCTTATCAGTTCATTCGTTCTTATCAGTTTCTTTCACTTTTCTCAGAAACATCTGGGAGTGGCTAGTAGCAGTGGCAGGACACCGAACGTAACAGACCACAAAGCTAGTCTAAATGGTCATTCAGAAAAACTAGTCACTGTAACAGGGATAACCTCAACCTCAGAGATTAACTTTACCTTCACCCCTACTCATATACCTCTGGCTTTAGCAGAGTACTGCAAACAAGAAGTGTTTTCAGCAGCGATATTCTATACAACCTAGCCTTTGCCACTCACAAATCTCTCATTTGCTGTAAACAGAAGCCATGTTTAGCTTTAAATAATTAATCGGATGCCTAAAATAGTAATTCATATAAAATATTTAGTACCTGCACAGGGCAACCATGATAAGTGCTGTGTTCAGTCATACATACAACTTCACAAACTGAAGCCATGATTCTCCTTTTCAGGTCTCTAAGTCAGAAACTCCAATGAGTTCAACAGTTTCATAGCGATACAAAAAAATCAGGTGAGATGCAGGCAATATGTGAGGTATAACCAATCCCACATAAATTAGGAATAATTATTCTTTCTACATTTACAATGTTTCATCCTCAAACATGTAACATGTTTTCCTTTAGGTCGAATTGTACACTGGTAAGCACCTGAACTCCCATCTAGCAACCAGGAGAAAAAGAAATACAAGAACAAGCTCTTCAGTTATATGGGTTTGCATCTCATCAGTGAGGGACAGCCACCAAGGCACTGAAGCACAGCATTTGGAAATACACTTGTCTCATGCACCCTAAACAATGAGCTGCAGTTTCACACAAATTAGAACCACCTGTTTTATATTATCTATTATATTTTCAATGTGAACCCATATGCACAAGGTCTCCTTAAAACAACAGCTGGCAATTCTGGATCAAAACCACCACACCATTTATTATGATTTGCATTTCTGGATTGCAAAAAAGCAAAGGCTGAAAGGAGACTTTCTTCAACCACTATTCTGTTCTGCCAGCAGAAAGCAGAGTAGCCGTTATCTTGGGCAATTCAGACCCTTTCCTCCTCTTTGTCCAGTGCCAGAGCTGTAACAGCTGATACGGCCAGCTTTCAGGAAGCTCTAGGGCAGCTTTGATTTATCCCACCACAGAAAGCATAGTCTCTTCCCATTTATGAAATAGTCTACACGAAACCAGTCTCTCCCTGCTAACCCAGCACCAAAGAGACATGCTGCTGTGTCTCATAGGTGCTGGCTGATGCAAAGGCCCTTCAGAGCTCTCTGAATCCACCCTCCAGCCATCACTAATGTGTGACAGGAACAGTCTGGCACTAAGAAAGATGAGGAGTCAGTAAGCACAAAATCACTTTGCACAAAACATCTCTTCCTAATCTGTTCTGAGTGCTTGATCTGGTCCACAGACTATTTCTGCTCATCCTTTGATATTTTTTTTCAGTGCCCTATCAGCCTGTGACATTTTAAGTGTATGTATACTTCTTACACACATGCAAAGTCTGTAATTTGATGTGCACTTATTCTGAATAATCAGTATAAATTCAGTCACTTAAGAAACATTCCTGAATATATCCTTCTAATTATGCACCAGACTGCAATTCTGTGCTACTCTGACACAACACTGACAGCATAATCCTCTCCATGGAAGCATATGGTGTAATCACAGATCCTGAAAGTACTAAACACAGGCAATACCTAAGCAGATGCTTAAAAGTGTACTACATATAACAAGCATGCAAGGGATCCAAAAATAAAAGACTTTACATTCCACAAGTGTAGAACTGTATGTTACTGAAAGATTGATTAAATATTTCAAACAATCACTCACTGCACGGAATGTCTGGAGTCATTCATCTGTCTTTCCTAAAAAAGGTAAATATTTCTTCACTGTTGAGGAAAAGCAGCCTTGCATGAATAATTGATTTTTTAAACAATTGATGTGATGTCCAAGTTCATGTAATTAAATTTCCCTTTGTCGAGACACACTACCAGTAAATGATTGCTAAAAGCAAATGAGAAAAGACAGACATTAATATCAAAACTCAAAAAACCCCAAAACCAAAGACCTCAAAAAACCCCAGTGAACTATAATATTCTCCATCACTAGGCCAGAGACACATATTGCTTATAAATCCCCTCTTCCATGAGCCAGCCCTAATTGTTAATAGATATTATTGTCTGTTAAGAGTCCACAAACAAATTATGTGAAACAAAGCAAAACAGAAATTTTGTCAGCTAAATCCTATCCCAACTGGAGTTGGTGGCAAGACTCCCACGGACTTCAAAGGCAGCAGGATTTGGCAGAGGTTAAGCATTCTAAATGGCATTCAAACAACAGATGGATGTCCACTGTAGTTCAAAGGCACAAGCCATAGCTTATGCCTTACTTATGTTAAAATCTTATCCCAGATTAGATAAATGTGGAAAGACCACTGTTTCTAAAAGTGGGGAACAGGCCAAGAAGCCTTGTTCAAGCCACCATCCATCTGCTCTAAAATTGGGGTGAAAGTCAAACTTACTAGGATGAAGAATTAAAAACAGTGAAAGTAAGTGGTCAGGTGATGCCTATGCTCAGCAGCAATAGAGCTGACTGTAGCAGGTGCTGGAGGGCAGGGATAGGTCCTTCACCATCCCATGTTTCAGTTCACTCCCATCATGAATTTATGCTCAGCATTTCATCCACTCTACAGAGACATGCACATGCACACACCAAGTTCTTGCTTGGCCTTAGTTTATAACCGAAAGATTTGCTTTTATTTTGTGAATTTATAGGACTAGTGCTATTCTACAAAAATCAACCATAAGGGTCTACATATTATTAATGAAAATTTGATGAACAAGCACGTTCATATCCAAATGAATGAGAAATTAAAAAATTTAAAATAAAGTGACCCCTTCTAACTGCTCTCTTTTAATCTCCTGGCACCTTTCCAGTTTATTCCATTTTACTAGTTTCTTACAAATGGTATTTTATACATAGTCATGTGTATTCTAAACAGAAATCATAGGATATCATTCACCCTGTAGATAGCAAAGTCATGGCATTTTTAGGGAATGCCATGAATTTCATCCCAGAGACAGAAAATCCCTTACCAAAGCGGAAGTTTTATAGCCTTAAGAGTGGGATAAAACCACTCATCTGGGAGTAAAAATATAGTGCTAAAGGACCCAGTAAAGATTTGGAAAATACATTTACATCAAACCACCCATAGGCAGAGTACCTAGTGCTGGACTTCACAGGCTACAGTCACAGAGGCATCTGTGCTGGCTCCAGGCAGAGCCAGCTTCAACTCAGTACCCAAACAACCAGGCTTACGTGGCAAGTGTCCAACTGGCTCAGGTGAGTATTAGCTCACAAACATCTTATCTCCATTACACATTTACTGTGCATTTTTATAGTGTGATTTTCATATGTTTTGTATTACCTATATTTGTTGTTCACAACCACCCAGTGTCATTGTCCTCTACTCTGTCTCCTACCACCACAAGTAACCAGGAGATCCCTTGCAAAATAGAATTGACATTTGCAAAGCAGTGAGAGGTGAGGTTGAAGAAAGTTCTGTAACACCTCCATGAAACAAAAATACCTCATTGAAATTGAAAGAACCATTCAGCAAGCATAAATATGAACTTCAAGCAGTTCTTTGCTCTGATATTCACATCATCTTTGCTGTATCCTCTTTTGCAAGTGTATTCTCATATTCCCAAAGTATGGAAACCAGTTCAAAGATACTTTAGTCTTCCAAAGGGTAGCCCAAACTGCTTCAGAGTTACTATTCAGCATCTTGCCAGAAAAATAAAACAAAAGGGTCCTTTTGTTCTGGATGCTTCTGACTGAGAAATGACTTTGCTTTACAAGTCCCTATTTCACATTCTGTCTGAGCAGGCACAGTTTGGAAGCAAAGAGCTCTAAAAGGAAGAGAGTTATTAAAGGCTCTTTGGCAAACTGACAGATTCTATGCAAGCAGCCCTGACGGCAAAACATTTCGCCATCAATTTGATGATTACCCTTTAGAATTGAGGGTTAATGCACATTTTCATTCACAAATAGTTACTTTAGGCATTTTCCTTATAACAGTGTAATCCAAAAAGTAGATTGAAGAGGAGTACTAGAGGTTTATCATGCAATAATTTTTCTGTCCTTGTAGGTAAAGTATGTCTTAGACAAGCTGCCCAATGAGATTTATTTCAGATGTAATGAAATAATTACCCTGAAGTTCATGTCCTTGTGCTTAATATAGCATGGATCTGAGCCACCTTTTGCCCAAGAAGCTGTCCCACACCTCACCTGGATCCACTTTGGCAAAACAAACCAAATAAACAAAAAACCCCCCAACAGTTGTCTCAGCAGTTTAAGATCTCCTATAACACTAGCTGGTGGTGAAAGACTGAAATGAGAAAGCTCTCGCATTTTCCACATATTTCTTGACTGCTGCTGCAAAGAAAATAAAATGTAAGGCTGTGTAGGTAACATATTTCTTGACTTTGCCATTGAACAAAAGCAAACCTGAAAAAAAGAAAACACGAATGCACAAAACCTCACAATGCTTTTGTTTGTATTCAGATCAAATGAAAGTTTCTATGAAATCTGAAACTAAATATATGGGTTTAAACGTATTAAGAAATGAAGGAAATACATAAATACAGAAATAGAAAGCATCAGTCTTTCTCTTTTATCCAATATCCTACTGCACAGAGCATTTAGTCTGAGATAAGTTAAATCCATTACATCCTAGGAGAATGTCTCACTGACAGTGCATCAGCTCTTCTAGGGTGGTATAACACTTAAGACAGAGGTACTAATTTCACAATTATACATGAAGCAGATGTATAAATCAAAAAATCTTCATCCTCTCTGATAACAGATACACTTGCTGTCTTAATAAATATCTCAGTTTTCAGTGTGATGTAGCTGCAAAACTGGAAGGATAATCCCAGCCCAGAATATCCCATCCTTGCAGTAGTAGAAGTCAAAAGACAGACATGGATTCAGACCTTTCAAGCAAAAGAAACATTTCAGCTTATGTCTTTGTACCTCAGAAGAAGGAAATACTCTCATCATCCTGATAAGGTTTGATAAAAGAGCAATTCCATTAATAAGATTATCCTAGGATTTTTCTGAGATAAAACTATTAGATCGATTCTGTCTAAATTTACAAGTAGCACACAAGTCATTCACCAAATATTCAATCTCCTGAATGTATTTTGCATCTGTGAAATAGAAGTAATGTCTCTTCACCCCACATTTTCCTCCTAGCAGTTGGAGGGCGAAGAGCAGAGTATTCCACTTCACCTTATTTTAAACGTTAATACCACAGCAAGTCTTGAAGTTCAAAGATGAAGATGGGAAATTACAGATCTACAAACTCCACACCACCATAATTTCATTTTTAATGTTCATTCACAGAAAGAAAATGAAACTGGAAGGAGATCTGCAAGCGCAGAGGCAATAGCAAGTGGATGTGAAAATGGATTTTATACTGAGAATACTAAGTTTGATATTGGGGTTTCTGCACAGGAAGTAAAGCAGCAACTTAGAGGCAAAACTGAGCAAACCAATTTCCATCCATCAGTGGTTAGGCCAAGTGGTAAGGCACAGAAGAGAGTAAATGTTAGTCTTTAATGTCTTTCTAGAGATACCGTACTTACCCCGTGTTCACTTCCTATTCTGTCCCCAGCAAATGACTATTTGATCAGTAAAACTTCCACATCTACTTATCTTTTACTCTTCACTTGGATAAAATCTCAGTCCTTGATGATCTGTTACACTTGCAATATAAAGTAAGCCATATTTTCCTATTCAATTCCCAGTCTCAATTATTCAAGTACCAGAACATCATTCAATAAGAACCATTTTTTTTGCATAATTAAAACCAAATCTTCTTGTGTTTTTCATGTCCTTTAGTTCTTCCAAACTGCCCTGAGGAACTGGGGTATAATTAGTATGACCAATAGCAAGAACTTCTATCATCACAGAGGAAAGCAAGGTAGAAAATTAATCTGTATATAAAGACTGTAAATCCTCCATATATCACAGGTACAAGCATCAAGTAGCAAGATGGTACAAGATATGAAAGCACAAAACCACCCTACATTAACTGCTCAGTATCATTTGGCCATGGTAGAGTGTGCTTTGTCGGAACATGGGGAAAACCAGGAAGTTTTGTCTGCACTGAATGATTTATTCCCTCTTCAGATACCCGTATTTGACCTCATGCACTCAATTAGTTTTCTGGAGTGCTGCACTAGTATACCCTTCTTCCTCGAATCCTACCCCCAGTGGGAATGAAAGGGTCATGGTCTAAAAGCAAGTGAAAAGTTCTCATGTACTTGATGTGAGGCTGTGGACCTCAGGCCCTCCTAAGCATCACAGAATATCATGAAACCTTAAAAAATAAGTTTTGCAAAGATGAAGAGAACTGTTCATTATACTATTCCACATTTTGATTCCATTTAATTTTCCCTGCACTTTCATAGCATAGGTGAGAAACCCTGGATCAGAGGAGACTGTGCTGACAAAGGCCAACAGAGATGTACAAATAACTTTGGAAATTTATATATTGAGGGTGGGCGGGCAGGGGAAGAAGTGAAAGGACTTAATGAGCTGCAAAACGGCTTAGATTGTCAGTGGTCAGATTCATCATGACAATGATCAGGAAAAATATGATCAGCTCTTTGCTCAACAGCAGTCAGACATGAAGAAAAAAAATACCAGAGGATCTAAGGGAAAGCAAAGTCAGTCAAAACTAATGGTAACACTGTGCCTGGCAATGAACAGGAGCAATTCTGTAACACCATCCACCTTTTTGGGCTTTATTCATGAGCTGAAAATGAACAATCTGTGTCTCTTGGCAATAATTATCTGCTTGTGATGTGCTTATACACCTTGGTTGGGCAGGGAAGAGACACAGAGCTGGATGGAATTGGAGAGAGACAATGGAAAAATCCCAGTGTTTCTTCCATTTCAGTAATGATTTTGAGATGAAATCTGATTCTTTTCACCTGGAAACGTTTCTTTTTTTTTCAATTTGAAATTGAAAAAAGTCTAATTTCCTATCATAGTTATGACGGATACCTTTTGAAGCTCTAGATTATTGTTTTGGTGATGTCTGTGATATTCCTTTCCACAAAATGAGAATGTATGGCACTAGAGAGACATATCCACTACTCACTGGAAACAGTATATCATATGCCTTTATATCATAGGAGGCCTGTACCTACGCTCATTTTCAGATCATCTTCAGCATATGAGCATAAAAAAAGAGATATTCCTTATTCTGAACTACCTTCTTGACTTGGATGCACTTCCACAGAATTGTTTGCCCAAAACATACCTGCATATCAAGAAGCAGCTATCCTCAGTGGAGGGACACCCTGCCCTTGGCAACGTGACATGAAGCAACGTGCCTGCCACACTGTATGTGTGAAAGCAGTGTGGCACTTCAGGAGCCCTTACAATGTTTCTGACCTTGGCCATTCCCCCAGAAGGCACGGCCTCAGGTGCAGCATGAAAATGCACACAACTGTACCCTTATTCATCCCTGTACAGCCTCACAACAGCAAAACAGATGTCCCAGCAGCCACAAAGCCCAGTTATTGTAATTCTCTCTGTATTGAGTTTCCCCCCACAGGGTTTTCCTGCCTTGCACAGTTAGGGCAGCTCATGGCAATGTGTTGGCCACCAGGACAGAGCAGCAGTTTTCATATTACAGCCTCCCAGTGTGGTGTCCCATACTCAGGAAAAAGAAAGCCTTCAGAAGAAAGGCATTGTACAGATTTGTTCACCACTGGTTGTGGAGTTTCATTTTCTTAACATCCCTTCGTCCTTGCATTCAAACTAACACAAAGGAATGTGAAGTAGGTTTTCCTCCAGGTAAAACACCTTCCCTGTAAGAAGCTCTGTGTACCTTGGCAGGTCACAGTCACCCCTGTATGCTCAGCCAGCCCTCCTGTCTGCAGTTTTTTGCCTTTTTAAAGGTGTTAGCTTTAACCACTGTGTCATGTCAGGAGACCTTCAGAGCTGTACCACTTCAGCCTCATGCTCAGTAAAATCCTTCTTGTGTTGATTATGCACCCTCTTTCCTCTCTGGCCTTCTGCATTCAGGAATTAGGTAGAACAAATCTGTAGGTCTCTTTCAACATGATTTACCTTCCCTACATAAAAAAAAGTGTGCAAATGGGTATCAGATCCAACCACGGCATAACTGCCATTTCTCCTAGATTTATTGTGATTCATTAGTTCAAGTGGGTCCAACATTCATGCAATTAGCATGCAAGGCACACAGCAGGGAGCACATTATCAGCACACAGAAATTAACAGGTAAGAACTGTCAATGCACCACCCCTTCACTTCTCTGTGCGTCTTCAGTTGGCGTTTTTCACAGCAAAATTTCAATGAAGCTCTTAGGGCTCATCTACATGAAGTAAGCTGCTTCCATAGACCTCACACAAGACCTTGTAGCCCATCCCAACAGCTGAGCCTCTCAGTACTCTCTGCAGTGCTCACTAGCTCTGTTTGAAGTAACAAGGAAGTTAGTGCAACCCAAGTGAAGCAGTACATCAAAGCAATCAGCACTGAAGGCACTACAACTATCTGTAGCTAGGGTATTTTACTTGAAACTACATTTTGCCTCGTTCCTTGGACAGCTGTTCCCAGTGCAGAAGTGGTATCAAAAAGGGATCACCAATGCCTTCTGCCCCCATTAGAGGCTGAACCATGAGAAAGAATTAATCTTGTTTGTACACACTCAAACCATTTTGTGAAACAAACCAATAAGCAGCGTAAGTGGGGACAAGGCGGGGATTCAGTTCAAAATTGCACTGTCAGTGCCTAACAAAAGCGGTCTCAGCCACCACAATCATGTCGAATCACCTTTTGGGGGGGACCAGAGTTCCACTAACAATTAGGGGTTAGGTTGGAAACTCACAAACCTTGCAAAATGACAGCTGAGAGGTGGTGTTAATGGGTGCTGCCTTTTTAGACGACTGCTATAATTCTTTCAGACACAGATGCCTGAAAAAGGAATTTTTCTGCATTCTCTTCAGCATCAACTCAACAAATCATAGGTTTAAGTGCTGTTCAGGTGTAAATCCTCAGGCTAGCGGGGGTGGTACCCATCCTAGGCAGCTGCACAGAGTTCTTACACACTGTGGAAACAAATAAAGATCCCACTGTGCATACAGGGAAGTGCCTGGGAAAAGCAGCATGGCTTGCCCTTGGGAAAAGAGAAACCCATTCCTGGGATTACCTTTTGTCAATGACCCAGGTGCACTTGGTAGAAAATACAGGATGATGGAGAAATCCAGTGTGTACCAATCTAGTGTGTACCTCAAGGAGATTTAACTTTGAGGGAAAAGAACCCATTATTTGAGTTGAATGTTATAGTAAATACTACAGTACAAAACACTTGAAACACCAGAGAATGAGCATCACAAGGAACAGGGTGAGCATGGTGATGACCCAACACAAGCTGGTGATGGCAGCCAATAACCCAACAAACTACCTCTCCTGTCTTGACTGACCACCTTAATAGAATGAGCCCAAGCCATCCACTGTTCTTCCAGACATTTGACTGGGCTTGATAGAATATGGAAATTATATCTGTGTGTATGTCAACATACATACACAGTGGTTAATACTGGATAGTGGTTAATGAGAATATATAAACCTTACTGTTCGATGTAAAGATGGGTTAATCATGTAGTATAAGTTTTAAGTGTTGGCAAAAGGGAACTTGATGCATAAGAAATAGAATAGAAAGAATAAAAAAGGTATGGGATAGAAGGATTGAACATTGCCATACAGCTTGGGTTCAGTGAGTGAATGAAAAATTGCAAGTAGGATATAGAAATGAAGCCATACATGAATAGGACAGTCAGAGGATACTTAGATGTATCAGATAATATATAACTGGAGTACATAGCAAATGGTATGGATAAGGGGTGAGGATTGTACCATGTGTGACTGGGATAGAGTTAACTTTATTCATAGTAGCCCATTGTGTTGTGCTTTGTATTTGTGGCTAAAACAACATTAACACCATATCAATGTTTTGGCTGTTCCTAAACAATGCTTGCAGAGCAAGGCTTTCTCTCTTTCCTCTTCTATGCATCCCTATCCTCCAATAAGTAGGCTGGGGTGGGCAAGCAACTGGAAGTATACACAGTCAGGACAACTGATCGGAACTGATAAAATGACATCATATGACATCATGTTAACTGATAAAAGCTCCTGGAAAAGAGGAGCAATAGGAGGACCCATTCATAGTTACTGTCCTCCCGAGCAGCTGTTACGCATACTAAGGCCCTGCTTCCCCTGAAGCTGCTGGACATTTGCCTAGCAATGGGAAGGAAGAGATGAATTCCTCCTCTTGTCTTGCCTTTCTATGCCCACCCTTTGTTTTCCCTATTAAACTGTCATTATCTCAGTCCACAAATCTTCTTGCCTTTCTGCTATTTTCTCCCTATTCCACAAGGGTGGAGAATGATCAAATAAGTTGCTGTGTGGCTGTTGGCTCATGTCAACCCATCACACCTATATCACTTCATGTAAACTAGAAGCACAAAGACTGCCAATGATACGTGTTAAGGACCAATAAGCTTCACCACCAGAGATATTTTTTAAAAAGCACTTTCATCCCAAAAAACAGCGCATCATTCTTTTCCAATCATATAACAAAAATCATTAGAGCCAACAGCAGCTATGAAATTTGAGAAAAGTACATATATGTACACACACACACATATATAGAATAAAGTAGCAGCAATAACTACTTTTCTGAGCAGGACATCACACTGAACTTGCTCCCTCAAAACCTAGAGCCGAAAAAGAAATGTCTCTGGACTTCTCCCAAATCCTGAAAGGTCCTTCTGCACAGGGCCCCATGGTGCTCCCAGGGTGGAGAAGATGAAGGCCTGGTGTGCTCTTAGGATATTAGGAGGGTTGTACATGGTCACTAGCTGGGCTTAGTGCTGCTGCACTGCCTGCCCTCTCTGACAACCCCCTCATCACTTCTCTCCTGATGCTGTCTCTGTGCTCAGCCTTGCTCCAGCAGATGCTGCCCCACATCCCCATGTGTGCACCCTTACGCATGCACACCAAGGTGAATGAAGCTAAACTCACACTGCGAGTCTATAAAACAGCAAGTAAGGGTTTCCAATTTCATTGACAGTGGTTTCTGTAGCTGTTTTCACAAACTGTGATATTTACTTTAGTCCCTGATGCTTTCTAGTCTTTCTACACAAAGAATGAAAGCAAATATGTATCGTGCCAAAATTACTGTCTGTTACTGTAAATTACTTCAGTTACTGTAAATTCACTTCTTATAGAAATGTTACCCAACTAAGGGAATCAGAAATTGAAAGTCATCTTTAAATTTTCCTTGAAAATGGTTAAACAATAATTCTAGAAATTGACCTCAGGAGATGATATGCAAAAATATGAAGAATTCAGATCCATATACTTTGCTAATCTACCAATCCATCTGCTAGATTATTGAAGCATGATCTGATAGCCTATAAAAACAAATCATGATTAGGTAGTACAAACAAACCAATCAGATTCCTAATAATTAACATGAAAGGATTTTTTTCACATAAATTAAGCCACATCACTAGTACATTTCTCCTAATGGAAGTTTTATCATAAGAGTGAATTTTTTATAAAAGACTTTTAGATGAGGAAAAGAGCACATAAGGGCCTTAAAGAAAAAAATAACATGAATCTCTTCCTTCTTTAGCTGCATATCATAGATCTGTCTGATACAAACTGTCGAAAAGCCTCATACCTGGGGACATAACCAGTTTAAATGTGTAAATCCCTAAATGCACACACACAGTTTTTACATTCACTGGAAGACACAGGACTCACTAGTGAGTGTTTCAACAATCAATTTCAAGAAACAAAATCAAAGATGATCTGGGAATGAAGCCTGACATTGTCTCACAATAGTTACTTTCCTTATTAATCATAGTTCTATAAAAATGGGGTAAATGTGGTAACACTTTGAACAACACATTGCTGGCTTTCTCCTCCTCTCTCCCTCCCAAGCATCAAATATTGAGCAGAAGCTTTTGTTTAAACTGCTCAGTTACTGACAAGCTGTTTACTGACCTCTTAAATTTTATATTGCAGTGTGCTGCTGTGGTAAAACTGTGAGCAGAGACGAAATAGCTGCCTTAAAAAGCCCTCTCCCCTCTCATCCCACTGTATCAGGAGCACAATTCACTGGAAGAAGACCTCAATTCCATGTTTTTAACATGAGGAACAGCTACAATGGGCTAGAAATGAATTATGAAGCACAGTGCTCCACTTGAAGGGTAGCTGCCTTCAAGTGTATCAACCTGCCAATTATAGTTGCAGAAAACATTCAAGACAGAGGTGTGAGAGTCGGGAACAAAGAAGAAATGAGGATAGCTCACTGACCCATTGCCACCTCTGTAGCAGAGGTAATGTGCACACTTAGGGATAACAACTGATAGGGCAGGAGGGTCAGAACAACCTGTGGCTCTTTTTTTTTTTTTTTTCTTTCAGAAGGAATACACCATAATGAAGACAGGAATAACTTTTATCATACATGAAGTCTGCCTGCTTCTCATATATGCTTGCAAATGTTAGGAACCACCAAAATTCTCCTCAATGGAGTGCTTCCCCGCTGTCAAACAAGTTCAGCACACAGTGCTGCATCCCAAAGCGGAATGATCCAGCCTGAAAAACCATGACTCACTACACTTGAATACTTGACAGTTATTACTACTATTATTTTAAATCATAAGATTTTATGTAATCTGTGCTTTGTACACAGGAGGAATTATTTAACACACTTGGGAGTAGACTTGGACTCAGGCTAGTCAGCTTCACTTTAATCCCTTGAAAGATGATAGAACATCTTGGGAAACCATTTCCAAACACATGAAGGGCAAGAATGCAGTCAGGAATGGTCAGCATAGATTTAGGAAGGGGGAATTATTCTTTAACAACCTCATCATCTCCTACAATGAGGTGACCAGCTCAGTGGATTTAGTTAGAGTAATGGTTGTTGTTTATCTTTACCTTAGTAAGGCTTTTGACACTGCCCCCTATAACATCCCCAGAAAAGCTGACAAAGTACAAGTCAGATAAGTGGGTGGTGAGTTAGACTGGAGACTGGCTGAACTGCAGGACCCAGAGACTTATGATGAGTAGCACTAAATCCAGCTGAAGGCAAATGCTGTATCTCAGGAGTTTATACTGGGCAAATACTGTTAACACCTTCATTAATAACCTGGATGAGAAAACTGAGTGCACTCTCAGCAAGTTTACAGATGATACAAAACTGAGGAGTGACTTACACACCAGATGGGTGTGCTGCCATTCAACAGAAGTTGAACAGGCTGGAGAAATGGACAGAAAGGAATTTCATTAAGATTAACAAGGAGAAGTATAGAGTACTGCATCTGGGGAGGAATAACCCCAAACACCAGCACATGCTGGGGACCAAATGGCTGTAAAGTAGCTTTGCAGAGGACAACCTTGGGTCTTGGTGAACGAGAAGCTCACCATAAGCCAGCAGCATACCTTCACAGCAAAGAAGTTCAAGAGTACCCCGTCCTGCTTTAAGAGTACTGTCAGCAGGCCCTCAGCAACCTGCTTTAGCTGATTTTGGTTGAGCAAGAGGGTCCTTCTAGTCTTAACCATTCTGTAAGATTCTGCATGAGTGGAGTAGTGTCAGCATAAATTTCCTAAATTAATTAAAAAAAAAATATAAGAAAGACCTAGAGGTTTAATTCAGGGATCAGGACCAGACTAGGCAAATGATAGGACTCTATGAACAACTCATTGACCACATTAAATGCATCAAAGTCATAAGAAGCAAGACACAAAAATTACCTCCAATGAATGCTACAGTTAGATCACATTGAGACTAATTCATTGCTCAATTCTGGCATAAACAAGAGTGAATATTCAATGTTTAATCACTGGAGCCATAACACCACAAAAGTAGAATCAAGGCTAATATATCTCTTTCCAGAAATAATTCCAAGTAATTTATTTCTAACAGTAAAATACTGCAGCATCAGCACTACTCATTTTTTTTTCTTCATAATCTACTGTTGGTTTGTCTTATATTTTGCAAGAACTCAAGCTGAAACTCATCAGAAACTTTGGGTTAATACATTGTTATACTCTCTAAAATGATCTGAAATTACTTTTCTAGAAATTGTGATTTCACAGTGTTAATAAACTGATGTATTTCTACCTGTTTAGATGGAAACAAATATTCTATTCATCATTAAGAATGTTATTATGGGGCTATAAAACACCTTACACCACATACCTGCCTTACCTGAGGGTAAGGAGAGGAAAATACATCCCTACTGTGATTCATAATCCCACTGAAGCCCAACCCAGACCTTGTGCCCTTAGCTGTAGGCAGATATCAAGGACTAAACCTTTCAAGAAAAATGAAGGAAAAGGAAGGGGTAAAAGCCAGGCTTTTTCTTTCTCTTCTGTTTGTGTGAGGAGCACACACTTGTTCCTTCCCAGGACAGTTTATACCAAGTCTACTAGAGAAGTAATTGACTGCTGTGGTTATAAAGGAGTCAAAAATGCATACAGAAACCACAGCATGAAACCTATTTTCCTTGCAGTCTATGTTATACACTGTATCTAAAAACTGTTGTTAAGCTCATTTAACTTTTTAAGAAATGAAGGTATGTCCAACAGACATAGAGCAGGTGGGTCTGATCTCTGCAAGTGCAACAGTGCTGCGCATCTGACTATTACAGCTACTGCCAGGGAGAGGAGGGAAGAGTCTGTGTGGTGGCATGGCTCTACAAAATTGGCAAATAAAGCAAGCTATGGATAAAAATCACCTGCTTTGTGAACAGCACCCCACTCCACATAATGTGGTCTTAAACAATGCGTTAGGAAGATGGAAAGATGTAGTGTGGAATTATTCAATTTTCTATGGGAACACTGACTTGAGAAATTCAATGCAGGTTAACCTTGTACTTAGTTTCAGTAGTAATCACATTATTCCCTTATAAAACAGTAAGGGAGCATGGCTTTAAAGCTTCCTGGAATGGGTGTTATTAGTAAAATAAAATTTCTCCTTGGAAGAATTCAGCAAGTATCTTGTTTCTTGACTATAAAGACAGAAGAGAACAGGAAAACAAGAAAATCTGGCCCATAACTTTGAGGACACACTGTTTAGCTTGCCCATAGGAACCAAAATATTGCAATAAAATATCTGTGGATCTGAAGATGAATGATGAAAGAAAAAAAAAAAAAAGTCTTCTGATCTTCTATTTTAAAAAGCTGGAAGACACTTTCACATCTACTAGAGACTCATTTTTAGTGGAACGTGTTTTTTAGAAAAATGTTTAAATTAAGTGAAAGAAGGCCATGCATGTGGTTTGAAGATATAAGAGGGGTAAAGCTCCTCATCACTACTGCCTTAATTCTACTACAGCAATGATGTGACTTTAATACAAGGGAAAGAAAATACCACAAAAAAAGCACGCCTCAAACTAACATTAGAAGGTTTCCTCTCCCTAAAATGTCATAATTTGTAGAAAGTTGATGTCACTGAAGAAATGTCATAAACATTGCATCATACAGAAAAATGGGCTAAAAAGATAACTGTAGCATGCGATAGAGGAAAGATGCACTGTGCACAAGTGCAGAACAGATCTGGCAGGGGGGGATGGGTTTTAAACAGTGCAGGGTGAAACAAAGCTTAAGCCAAAGTCAATAGTAATTTATAGTACCAAGTAAAAAACATGATTGGAAATAGCCTCTATATTCTAGTTCTCATCCCAGACAAGTATCAAAATTAGTATTGAACAGCAAAGGTTGTATTAATTGAGTCCCATGATGAAACCATAAAAAAGGAGAATTCTATTACACTCTCAGTTGTGCATGCATGAATCTAGAGTAACAGCTGACATTGATGTTATTTTGTACATTCAAGGCTTAACAGGGAGCAGAATAGAAAAACACAGAATGTGAGGACATTCATATACCTTTGAAAGATTTCATAGTTAAAAGGTGCTTTATTACAAGGCTGTGAATGGACAGACAGGAATAGCTATTTTGCAGTCTTAGAAGATTTAATAGCTATGTGCTAACACTTGTTACATTTATCTCAGAAGATGACCAGGAAATATATTATAATAATGCCAGAAGGGAAGTGAGAAAAGATTACAGTTGTTTTCCTGGTATTTCAGAATGGGAATGGAAAAGAGAAATATGAGTTGTCTACTGTGGCCCTGAAGTATGCTATAGGGCATCTGTTAAAAAAACAAGCAAACAAACAGAAAACCCCAAAGCACCCATCCCCTCACCCCCAAATGCAACCTGTCCATATACTTTGTAAGAATTGCTCCATTATCTAAGGTTGTAATGGATCTGCTTCTTTCTCCTTATGGAGAGCAAGACTTCTAGGGTCTTTCTAGGGAAATCCATAGTAAATTTTAATGGGTCTTCTCTCATACCCCAAGCTGTTCATTGGAAAGATAAAAATTGTGGCAGTGTGGATTCAACTTTCATCTTAAAAAAAAAAAAAAAATTCATACTTTATTATAAAATGAAGAATGTTGAGAACTCACATTCCCTTAGTGGAGGGAAACTGTCAGCAACTAGTTTGAGAAGAGACCTAGACTGTCTCTGGACTAAATGGACAGCAAGCCTGCTCTCATACAAGGTCTCCCTTGCTTTGGGTCTGCTGACCAGCACCGAGCCGGTTATCAATAGCTGCAGCCTAAGCAATATTAGAATCACAGTAATGTATTTCAGAAACACAAGATTAAACACTTTCAATAAGCCATGCCATTAGGAATGAGACCAAATTACAGCTAGTTTTGAAGTTAGAACCACTTTTATTGATACCCCACAGCATTTAGAATTCCTAATCACAGGCCTGGACACCATTGTCTTTGATGTAGTACAAACATGAAACAAAAAGTTCCCCAAATTTCTTCTGCAGCTGAAAGAGCTTTACACTTCCAACTTTAAGAGCAAAAGGTGGCTTTTGGTGCTACATCAGAGCAATGGAGGTGCATCAATGTTTGCATTCCTTGTAGAAAAGCAACACTAACAGGTCTCTGTTCAGCGTGGACTGTCATTTAAGTAGCATTCCTAAAAGAATCAGGCTTCAACATTAAAAACTAATATTAGACCAGAACATATGAGTTAAAGGGACTTTGCATGCAACAACATTTATGAACTAAAAATCTCAAGATCACTAGGGTCACCAACACCTGGAATTGGTAGAAAAGATTTCTTTTACACAAAGAATGGCATGCTGCATTTAATGCAACAAAAACGTCATAAACATTCCCCTGCCTGGTATGTGTGCTTTCCCCAGACACCATTTTTTTCTTGTGCACTGACAAAAAAGGTGAACTACGGTTGCTGTGGTGACAGTCATGGAGATTCCAAACGAACAGAGAAGGATTACAGATTCTGGTTGTGGAAGTATGGTTATGGCTGATGTAGGTGATGACACATGCAGGTTGTGAACCTCCAGAAAATACACTTGGCCTCTACTAACAACAACATATGTAGCAGCTGAAGGTTTCCCCAGCTCAGAAATCCACATATATATGCTTCATCAGCCTTCAGAAGTTTGAAATGATGTTTTTTATTGTCTTAGAAGTTGAAGAATATTTTGAATTTATATGAGCACTCCAGCAGTAGTCAGACTACTATATCCTGTGTCACATAAAACTGGACGAATTCTCCACAGAAAGATACAGAACAGCTGCAAAGTGTAGTCTTGCATGGTAACAGTACTTCTGTTTCAGAAGTAGAAGGCTGGAAAATATTTTGGTTATACAACTAACAAATTTCTTGGAAGGTTTTTCACATTTTCTTATGTGACTAGCTTTTCTTTGCACTCAGACAATTTTTTTTTTTTTTTTTTAATTTTAACAAGCAAAGAACTGAGTCCAACTGATTGCCCGAGTCGATCCAAAATACATCTTATGATTCAAACAGAACACAGAAAATATTTTAGCTCTGAATAAAGAATGCAAAAAATTTTGTTCTTTCTAGCGTATGTAGGACTAGAACAAAAAACACTCCAAATAGAGTTGTAGACAAGTTACTAAAAATGCAGATCCAGAGGGAGGAAGGATCAGAAAAAAACAAAGCAATGAGACGCATACTAGTCTGATAGCAGAGAAGTCCACAAATTCATTCCTAGTGCCCTAGCTCAATACAACTCCATATTTGCCACTTTAATCTCTGCTTCCTCTACATCCCTGCTCCTACCACATGAAGTATCAAGTAAAAGAGAGAAGAAGCTGCAGTGCTCTGCTTCAGTTGTTTTCGTTCTTTCTCCATCCTTCCCTTACATTATTAGTCTCACACTAACCATGTCAAAGGCTGCCTAGATCAGCCAGGGATAGCACCCCTGTAACCCAGTACAGCTGGAAGAAAGGGAGAGGGTACATGGTCTAAAACCTCCTGTACTAGAATCTTACACCAAAGCCCCCCGCAGGCTGGGTCTTGGATCAGCTACTGCAGATGTTATGTAGAGGAAGCAGAACAAGGCACTGCAGGAGATTAAAGGTGCTGGTGGTGCTAGATTTATGGAGAAAGAAGCAGCAGAGGAAATAAAACACAAAGTATGTGACTCCCTCCCCCCAGTCCAATCCAGTCAAGAACATCCTAGGTTGATAGCCCTCTGCCACTAAACTCATCGGGACCTCACAGCAGGGTGTTGTTTGGGCCATGGAAGAAAAGATAGAAGCCCAATGGATCATATGGGTCAATCTTGCAAAAGCAATATGATCCTTTGATTTGCTGCTGAGGACCCTCAATTTAGAGGCTCTTATATGACATCTCCCATACTCCTACAGATGTACCTGATATATTGTATTTAAATCTTTTGCCTCCAAGTATGCATGCTCTAGTAGAAATCTTGCAATCTTATTCTAAGAAAATCTGCATTTAACAATTCCAAATATGGGATTACTTTGATTAGAACAAGCAGCTAGCATGTATATTTTCATGAGAAAGTACTATTCTTGTCTGGAAGTTTTCATAGATAGATCCCATACTCCGATCCATGTTGAGGAAGTTATCCTTCCTACATACTGTCAAGTTTTACTTAATGTGTTATGACTATAGATAAACTTTATCACAATTTATGAACAGTCTTTCATACCGGTCATCCCTCAGAAACTTAAGACAGTAAACAATAGCTTCATGTACTACAGTTAAACCCAAATTTATATTCTACTTTGACTCTACTGACTTTTTTTCTAACTATTAATCATCTAATTAACCTTTTTAACAAGGTATTCATATTGTTCTCAGCTGCTGTGCAGCTTACTACTGCTAATTCCATTTGAAACTGAAATCACCTTTAAAGTCTCAGCTTGGATATCAAAGAGCAAAAGAGTGCCTTTTTTTTATTTTCACAAATTTGTTTCCATATTAAAAAAATTACAAAAATATATCACTGATTATCATGTTAGAATTTTATCATCAAATAGTTTAATCAGATTATACTATTGTCTATAACAGTTGTCTAGTATTAGCTGTTGTTGACATAGTATGTTGGTCTTAACTGCAAAATAGTCTGTCAAATGTACTGTTTTCTAAAAGCTGAAATCCTTCAGTAATATGATCATATTTTGTCCAACAGCTTTTGTGGCTCCAAGACTCTATTTAATCAACTAGACTCAAGATTGAAAATGGACCTTTTGACATGAACTGATTTTGCACTGTACAAAGGTATGTTTTTCTTCAAGCACAAAATGACAAATTTCAAAACCTCTAAAGGTTTCATGAAGTTGTACTAGAATGATCCACATTGCTCCTCTGTGAAATGTTTGAAGAGAACTGACTGCAAGTGGGTTTTCTACTATATCTCCTTAAATTCATAACTTAATTACTTCAGGAGTCAAAACATTTTACAACTAAAGTAGGCATCTATGTTCTTTTCCCTCATCTCTTTCAGTAAAATTACCTGTATTTTGTAGAGGAGGGACTGGCCTCTCTCTCTCTCTCTCTGCTAACTGCATTTGTTTCCACATTGTTCAAGTACTGCCTGAGGAGGATCAGCACCTCTCCATCAATCAAAGAACTGAGAAAATCAGTCTGCAAGAGAGAAGCAGGATCATATTGTTTGGGTGAAACTGGTAAAGGACCAAAGAAAGCAGCTCACATGGTCAGACTTGGGATGCCTTAAGAGAACTTTAAGTAACTACAGATGCATCAGTCTGCATGTCCAGCTTGTATTTTTGCATATGTGTATACAGAGACATGGCTCTGTATATGCACATAACTTGCTAAGACTAAATTTTTGAAATGCTACCAGTTTGAAATGAAGCAGTACTGTAGTACCTACATGAGTACATTCAAGCTATGCCTTTCAGATTTGAGAGTATCCAATTCCTTTTTCCAGATAGATATTGTCTGGATTTATTTTATTTTTTAGTTAAGTTTACATAGATTAGTACAATTTGTGGTAATTCCAATACATCAAGAAGCTCAAGGTGTTAGTTGTACATGTTGACAGGGGTGAGGAGAAAGCCCCTTTTGTCATATTACAGGAGAGGCAGTTACTGATGAGGCTTGGTCTACATAAAGCAAGGAAAGTAATTTCATCTTTGCTGTTTAAGAGACTGTCACACAAAACAGCAATCATAAGTTGGACTCATAGCGAGTGGGATAACCCTTAGAACAGAACTAGCTTGAAAACTCACCCCACAACTTCACTAATAAACTTTGCTTCCCTTCGATGATTACGTGCTCTAAAAGCCAGCAAAACAAAGCCAGTATGTTCCAAGTACAGCATTCTATGTCTGGCAAGGGCATCAAGGTAAACCCCTTACCATCAATGGCAAACCCCAAAGGTAGTCTTAGTCTTCTAAAGGCAGATGGTGATCCTTAGACTGCAACAGCAGATGATACTGGAGAAGAGATGGATAACACCAGCATTAAAGTCCCATGAAACTCCAACCCTTATAGTACTCATATATCGCAACACATATTATTCCCCACGCAAGAGATACAAGAGCACTGTGGAATCCCACAAGGCTAGGTTATAAATGAATGAAACAGGTTAAACAGTTGATCTCTGGCAAACCATACAACTTTCCTGTCATGACAGAGGGTACATCCAAATGAGACAAAATGAGCTCTCATCATTTGTAGTTGGCTTACATGTGTTCAAGTAAGCTGGCAATGTGAGAAGTTTGATAGGAAGTGACAGTGAAGTGTGGTATGAATGATAGCAAATAGATGGATATGAAAAGGCTGAAGGCAGTGCTGTTAATTAAGAATTAGATCCTATACAAAGTCTACAAACTGAGAAGGAAAGAGTATTAGATGAATCACGTGGTCCTAAAAAATTCCTTAGTTCTACAACCATAAGAGCACCCAGAAGGATAAAGTAGAGAAATTTAACAGTGTGTCCAAAGTCTTTGGCAGCTCTTTCTCAATAGGAACAGAGACTCTGGACAGCATCCATCAGCTCTGCCCCCCAAAAAGCACAAATGTACAGTGAAGTCCATGCATTCCAAATCAAACAGCAGAGTGACTTGCAAGTAAGAATGACTCAGTAATAAAATTGGTTTTGTCCATTCATAAACCACCAAGGTGATGCACAGCCATTACGTTGGCAGAGGTAAACTAGATGAATGTTATCATCATTTCAGAGAGTGCAATTCTGCCTTGAAAGTAAAGAAATCAATATTTCAAGACCTATGAAGTAGCAACACACAAAAAAGCTATACACTTCATTTTCTGCCTTGGCAGACAGACTTATCAGTGGGACTTCCATTTACACAAGATGGTGTGATCAAGGCATAATACCTTGCTAATCCAAACATCTTTCAATATGCCTCCAAGGAATTTTATTCCCTTTGCATTTCACAATAGCAAAGGCATCTTCAGTTTGGATGCAGCTACCACAGAACACAACTGCCTGCCCCACCCTGGTCCACACAGACCACCAGCTCATCCAAGGGCTTTGGACTATCTCAGCTGAATTTGCTCCTCCTATTCAGCTTACTTCTGTGTATTTGAGCAGATCTGAACATACACTGTCTGCAAATGAAAGAAATGTTACCTCTTTCCCCAGCAAAGTGGAAAAATCTTTCCCTAGCCTGCACTGCCTTGCAGCCCAAGAGGACTAATACTCCTTGTTTAAGGGCCAGTCATCCCAGGTGAGTAATTCCACTGAGGGAGGGAGGGCAGGCAGCATATTAGACACATTTTTAAGTACAAGTAGATTCATTAACTCTTATGATCATTAACGACCACCAGTATATGTGTTGGAGAAGACACTTTTTGCTAGCCTTGGAGTAACATTGTTTATTTTTCCTGATATACTGCTTACAAGGCTTTTGGACAACTGTGAAGTATTTCCAAATAGGCTGTTACAAATAATGCTGAATAACTGTCATTCAGCAAGCCTTTACAGACATTGTTACCTCCTTAGAAAAGAGATTGACTGAGAACGTTAAATCAATACAAGACCAAGCTGATCCTTGGCTTTAGCGCGAGATTGAAAATTGGCCTTCAAGCGTTTTGAACACTGTTGTACTTCCTTTAAGGTTTGTGTAGCATTGACCAACCTTGAAAATTCTTGATCCAGGTCCTTAATGATATTATTTGACTATTAACTAGTAGGTCAGAGAGCAGAAAGTGTTTTTCTCCCAAAACCATTAACAAGAAAGTTCTATACTGTCTGAGGTTCTCTGTCTGCCTTCCTATTCCTTGGTAGCAACCAGAGAGTCCCGCTACCCTGTGTGAAATCTAACATCTTTAAGTAGCTGAAAAAGCACATCTACATCCAAGAGATTCCTGCTATGCCAACAATGAACTTCTGCCTTCAGGTTTTGGAGACAGTTCAACAATCCATGACTTTTGCAAGATTATGTGCAGAATCATCCATCCACATCTACTATTCCAGAAACATATAGAAACTAGGTCCATTCTGTAGAAGCAGTTCTATAGTAGGTCTTAGCTATTGTCTTTGTCATTTGATATTATACATTAAGAACAGAGAAGCAGTACCATTATATTCTAGGGCGTTCCCATTATATGCAGAAGCACATACACTCAAACAGTAACAAGAGTTGTCACTATAAACCAAAAGCTAATCTGAGAGTCAGAAATAAAACTATTCTGATTAAATGCAAAAATTTTCATCAACACAAGCCACCTTCATCTTCCATGATTCACAGGGATTTAAAGTGTGATTCCTTTGATCCTAAAATAGGTTAATCTCACCATAGCTCTACCTATCTCTCTCTAGTGATTATATAGACAGTCCAAGATTACTAGCTCAGACACAGATAAACAAAGCTAGGGAAGATTCATCTTACTCAAGATGCCTACAGCTATCAATGAGCTCTCTCTTTGTAGGAGAGCCCAAGATATATCAAGACGTGCTTACATTAGAAAGCATCAATCCTCTAGAAATTGATACAAAACCAACCAACCAAACAACAAAACAAGTAAAAACCAGCTTGAAATGTTGACTCATTGTAGCTTTACGCATCCCAAAACAAGAACAATTTAAAAACTGGAGAAAATAGAACACAATCAAAATAGCAAAACAATAATAAAATCCACCACCCCACTTACTTAAAAAGACACATTTCAAGGGCCTTAGTTTGTTAACTGTCACAAAAATAATACCTGAGAAAGTTCCACATGCAACAGAGAGGCATAACCATTTAAAATGAGGGACAATGCTGGCAGTAAAATAAATAGAAGTAAACTGGCTTTGAACTTGCCTTAGCCAAAAGCAGAAGGCTTCTAATTTTCACAGGAGCTCAGCTGGGAAACAACCAGCCTCTAACAAGACAAAGAGCCTTGATAAATTGCAGATGGACTATGACAGACTTCTCAAAGGGTTTTATATACTACAGCAGCTGTGATGTCAAGAGGAAAGACAGGATGACTCAGGAGGTCCCTTCCAATCCCCTACTCCTAATTTAAGTTTCCACTAAATAGCAGAGGTTACACTGATCAAAAAGCATATAGCACCAGCGTTCTTGTAATTTAAGACACAACTTCAAATCTCTCCTCCTCTTCCCCCATCTCAACCACATCTCAGCCTCTTCTGCCTTCATCTGACCCTAAGCCACTAGTGACAAAAAGAATAAGCAGCCCTATTGTTTTCAAGTAAATCACCTCTACCCTGATACTGAAGAAAGAAAAAGACAGTTTCCCATCTCTCTTCTTTCATTACTACAGATAGGGTACTACTATATAGCTTCACAAAAGAAAATATTTTTAATTCACCACAGCAGCATGATTACTTATGCACTGTATGTTATTACATTTCAAAGCTAAACAATAACAAAAAATAAACCACTCGGGTAAAACAATTCCTCTAGGAAAGCAGATATTATTTTACATATTTATGATAACTAACCACATGATATAAGCTGGGAAATACATCCTACTTCAATTTGCAAGACAGGTTTATCTCACCAGAAAAGTGTGTTTTCCCTACCTCAGCAGAGCTCCACAGCATAAATGAACTCTAGGACTGGCTGGTAGGCACCAGTTAAGAACTGTCTGTAGTAAGAAGAGAGCTTTCACCTGGGCCTTACAGGCAGGTTCTCTTTTTTGGGAGAATAATCAAATATCAGAATTAAGAAAACAAACCAGCAACACCTGTGGAGGTGTCACTGACACTTGGAAAAATTAATCCTTTGAGAAATTACCTAGGGAAGCCTATATATGTTATGACAGTATATGTTATGCAAATGAAATAAAGAGCATATAAACCAGCTGCAATGTCTGCATTGAGATGTGAACTACTGTAAGAATGGAAATACTTACAGAAATGTTTTTGAAAAAAGAAAAAGGATCAACATTCATAAAAAAATCCCAAACTCAGGCCATTTCCCCTCTGAAGAGCAGACAGCACCCAGAAGCATGCCTAATTCTCAAATCCAATGTATTGTAAGGGAATGTATTTATACAGTGAAGGAAAAGGTGTTTGAAAGTCCTATTTGGGGCTGATTAAAGGAAAAATTTCTTCAAGTTGAGGGAAAGGAACTCATCCTCTATTTTTGTTGAACCCAGATCTGTTTCAATAACCAAAGTCACATTTTTTTTTCAGTTGAACTCTTATGACCAGTAAACTACAACCATTCAATCTCTGTAGTAGCTGCAGTCCGGACTTAGCATTCTTGTGAGAAGATGATGGAGGGCATGAGTTGTTATTGCAAGGGGACCATCATTTGCATAACTAACCTTTCACCTAATAAAGTGCTAAGAGACTCATGGAGGCAAATCACTAAACCTAAAAGCAATTTTTTGAAAAAATAAAGAAAAATAGGAGGCAAAATGAGGTGACTTTATATGATCCCCTCACAGCTTGAAGCTACTCCAGAACTTAGTGAAGATTGTACTGACACATCAGAGGAACCTCATTATGAAGAAAGAACATGATGTTATAAAATTGAAGGGAAAAGTCAAGTATCTTCTCCAAAATGTTGCTGACCCCAGTGAGGAGGTATTTACTGACTATAGAGCTTATTTCTGAACAACTAATTTTTTCCAAAAATACACTGTTTAAACTTTTCTGGGATGTTAAAAGGAATCATTGCTGCTCTTAGCCAACCTCTTCCCCACTAATTGCAATACAGTTGCTATTAGCCAATTCCCCTGGCCTCTCCAGCTTCCACAGTGATTTGAAACTCTGATAATGTTTTTCATTTTGTTTCTTCTGTAGACAGAGGCAGAAGCATTTCCTTTCCAATACCATGACACAGGCTACAGACAGCCTGACGCCAAAGCTTTCTGCAGATCAATATATTTAATGCATTTGAAGTCAGTAAAATCTCCCAGGCTAGTCCAGGGTTGCCTGAGGGAAAAGAAAGCCAAAAGGCTAAAGAGCTGCATGGATATGGATTTAATATTCAATTTGCTTACTTAAGAATCTCTCCATTTTAACAGAAACACATTTAAGTTACCATGGGCTATAATTTAGAATATTAGTCTCAAAAAGTTTTGTTGGGTATGAAGAAAAATTTAATTTAGTAAGTGAAGTCAGATACACTCAAACCCAGGTTGGCAGTAGCTATATTTATATGCATAAGGACAAAACAGCAAATAAATCCCAAAGATTGCGGGAACAAAAATATTACCAATCCCATCGTACCAATTTTCTTTCTTCCCATCTCCCAGATTTGTTTTGTTTCCTTGAATATTGCTCCCCACTCTGGCCTTTCCCACAGGCTTTCCTTGTTTACTTAGGATATCTAATTTTCTTTAACCTTCAATCTTTATTGCTCCAAAGCATCTTTCTTGCCCATCAATGAAGTTTTACTGCCTCTTAAATACAACAGCCAGAGGCAATCACAAAAGTGAGGAAGTCAGTCATTTTTCTATCAAACCCACCAGAATTGTTCTCTTTCCATCCAGTCTCAGAAATTCCCCAGGGATTCCCATTCAGTCTACATTCTTCCCCTCTCCCACTCCACAAAACTGTATATCAAGAAAAAAGGAATAAGCCTCACTAAAATTGCTGCCATACTTTTCAGTCCTATTTCATATCCATCAAAAACATGACTATGTGTTAGGCTAGCCTGTAAAACTATAATACCACAGAGCAATTGCTACCTTGCTGTCAATCTTGAAAAGGTGATAAATAAAGGTACCCCAAGTTCACTACTTGTCTTGCAAAACAGAAACATTTTTATTGCTTACAATTGGAAGAGTAACTTCAGCTCTGTGTACAACCTTGGCCTCCCACCTTAATATAGTATTAGATAGGATGCTTAAACACATATTGTTTTAAATGAAAATATTTATTATTTCATGTCAATAATTCCTCAATTATTTCATCAAAGCAGTTGCAGTGGGAAGTAAGCAAGGATAAGCCACTGTTACTGGTTTGTGGAAAATAAATTCAGTCACTCAGTAATTTCTTTTATGCATTAGGTGGTCAGAAAGAGAAACACTGACTTTGTTACATCAAAAGGCCTGGCTATGAAGTTCCAGATCACTTGTTCTGCTTTCTTGAATACTAATAATCCAGGTAATATAGTATTTGCAAAATGTTTATAATAATTTTTATAAGGTTTTTATTGAAAATCTGGAAAGTGAGAATTGTGGTATATCACACAATCAAATTTAACACAATTTATTTCTCTCTGAGTGCATCCCATTCTGCTACAAATCTTCATCCTGGTACATTATAGTGCTACAAGAAAGTAGGGTCCCTGCCACAAATTGAGGACAATCTGACTCCAGAAGCTCTTGGGAATGATACTTTATGCCTTTGTAGCAAATATACAAGGGGAGCAGGTGAATTATATCAGCTGGGTTGAGCAGTGCAGAACAGGAGAGAATTAAAGGACAGCTTCAGTGTCTGGTTTTTTTTTTTGCACAGTGTTGTCTTGTGTTTGAAATGGCAGAAAGCAGCTGTGGCTATTTTATCCTGGGACCAGGCCTGCCTGATGCCATGTCAGAGGCATTGGGCAGCAGCCCAGCTCTCAGCATAGCTCTGTTTACCAAGTCAAATTGCAGATGTGCTGCTTCAACCAGAAGCTTTCCATGACACTTATCAAAGTTCCTAAAGAACTCAGTGATCAAAAAAGTGGTAATCTTCTCTCAGAAAAACTGTCTTCCTCTGTGTCCTGAGGCTTCTCATGGCTTGCGGTTCTTGTGGATGGAAAAGTCTAGCCTGGAAGCAAGTAAGCAACAAAAATTCTTATCACAATGCTAACTCTCCTTTGCATAAACTACTCACTGAATCAACCCTTCCAAGCTGCTTGCCCCTGCTTTTCAGCAATGCCTAACATAACATAGGTGTTTTAGAAAACAAGCACTATTTCCCTTGATTCTGTTCTTCCTTGTGATCTACAGACAGCAGATTTTACCCATGCTTTCTGAGGAAACATCTCCAACATCACATAACAGCTACATGCTAAAAAGGCAAAAAGATGCAGTATGAGATACAAAAAAAAGAGAAAGCCTTTTCTACCTCAACAGGACCCTCATCTGAGAAACAAAGTTTTTTCGACTGTAATTTTTGTATCCTACACTTTTTGCGCATGATTTCCCAGTCCATGAAAATATCTATTTTTATCACTTAAATTTAAATATGGCATATGTAACACTACAGCATCTAGATATTGAGTCGGGCAGATGAGATAAAAAAATATACTTTGCTTGCAAACCTGTACTCTTTCATATGCCAGTTGTGTAAGTAAAAAAACCCAGTATACTCCATTAGCATACAGACCAGAGGCCAAATTCCTCACTGCTGTATATTGGAACGACTCAACCAGTTGAATTCAAATATCCCATGCTGTTTCATTCCAGCAGAGAGTTTGCCCCAAGGGTCTGGCTAACACTTTTAATCATAAAGACTAAAAGGGCAGTAATCTTCAACTCCAATGAAATAATATGCTAGGTTTCTATGACTCAGAAGAAGCAAAAGCTCTTTAGTTTACTGTGAAAAGAAGGCATTTGTCTGATAAATGAAAAACAAAACCAAAAACACCCAGTGTGTTGTCAAACTAAGCATGTATATGATGGCTCCAAAATACAAATTATTTACTCTCAATCACATACAAAATAAAATGTTATGGGTGGCAGGACATAGCAATGCTCATCTGGAAGCTTCTCCTGAGGAAGGCAAATGCTGCACTCTTTAAAAACCAACTCGTGCAAGGAAGCACATTGAAATCACTGGGACCATTCACTTCACTGTGAAGTGATCTACACCTGTGCAAGACTAGAAACCTTGATCAGCCTAAAGGGTAGCTGATACTATGCTTTCTTTTGTACCCAAAAAATGAGTTACACCAAAAGACTCTGAACAGTAGCAATAGGCGAATAAGAGGGTACAACACAATACTGCTGAAGGCCTGGATTTGTTGCTCATATTTAGTTATTGTTCTGAAGGACAGGTAATGACCAACTGTTAATTTAGGTAGTCAGATATGAAGAAAGCTGTTAGGAAATTTTGAGGGACCTCTGATTCAAATGGAGTCTATGATGGCAGGAAAAATGTCAGACTGACAGTTAAAGGTCATGTGGTTAAGTAGAGTAACAGTAACTTCTCATGTGGATTGATAGATCCTAAACAAGTTATTATCCAAGGAAAAATCACAAGTTTCATATGACCAAATCCTTCCCTAAAACAAACACACATTTGCTCAAAAAAGCAATAGTATCATCCTCAAAAAAATATTAAGAAAAGCAGTACTGGAGTTATAACTTCTTATAACTTCCTGGAACAGCATGGTCTTGTTAGTTACCTATCTTAAAACACGGTGCCAGAAAAAAATAATAAAAAACCCACAAATAAGCAAACAAACAAACCAACCAACAGATAGAGGGAGGGAGAAAGAGGAGAGTGAGAGGGAGAAAGAGAGCAAGAAAGCTGAAAAATATTTTGGCAATTAAAAACTTGTCCAAAAGACAGAGACACACTAAAGAAAAACAGAAATCCTTTTCTATATAATGCAAAGCTCACTTTTATGCTCTTTTATTCTGCTACAGTTCTGTAAAGATCTCTTCTTCTCAGAAGTTTGTACTGCAATTTTTGCAGAGGATTAAAACCAAATGGCCACAATATTTTCAGTGACACAACCAATAAGAAGACACACAATAATATTATACAATAATATGGAGAATGTAAATTACAATACCTTCAAAAGCATATAATTTAACTGTATTAAATATTTGTGTGAATTGTCAATAATATCTATAAGCCATATTTAGGTTAAAACAGGCAAGACACTATATTTTTTCTGCTCAGGTTACCAGCTCTGGTATTTTATCCTGCAATAATCTGGTAAACAACAGCAGTTCTTTTGTGAAATGACTCGGAGAAGAGAATCTTAGTATCATATGTTGGTAGGAGAAGAAATCTTATTTCTTTAAGTGGGTTCTTGGTCAAGATGAATTTCGGACCACATACAAATTTACAATGTCTGAATATGAAAACTATCAACAGGAAATGCTTATTCAGTGGCTGCTGAAGCTCACTGCTTACTCTGTCTTTGAAGTACCACAAACAACTCCATCTCAGCAACAAGGTGCTAATCTCAAAATCAGGAACCCCTGTGACCCTAAAACAATACCTAAACACCCAAATCTCAGATCTGCTCAGTGTACACCTAACAGGCACAGGCATATTCACACTACTCAGAGTCTACTCAGATCTCCACCCAGTTCTGGCATGCACTACAGACAGCGATTGTGTGTTCCAGCCCCATGTCTTTACTGAGCCTTTCTGGGACTGGCAACTGAAGACACCTGTTTCAGCTCCAAACATGACAGCAGAGAAGCACAGAGACTACATCCTGCCCTTTGTTCTTACATGTGAAGCATTTCTGGCCTAACATTGTGAACACTTCACAATTGTTGCTCCAACTGCAGTGGGAAGTGTTTTGCATCATCTAGGTTTTTATTTAACTCTCTTCTGTACCTTGCAACTGAGGACAAAAGTGTTTTCCTTGTGATAAATTTCCTTACCATAAGATTACAGACACTAACAGAAATGAAGGAAAGAAAAAACACTAACAAAAAAAAGTGTATTACTTAGACCAAATAATGGAAACCATAAATCACTGCAGTAACAGGATTAAATGTGAAACCTTTAATTATACATTTAATCATTTACCAACTTCTTATTTTCCCTGTAGTAATGTTAATGAAACTTCAGTAAGATTTGAGTTTGAGGATCATTTTATTTTATATGTGAATTGCAAAAGCAATACACACAGAAATGGTTTTAAGAATAAAAATAATATTAATTTTAATCCTTGACTATGTTGACACCTTTACTGAAAACCTTTATTGTTGTCAGTCATACTGGCCCTCACTTAATGGAATCTCTGTGTCAATGCACATCAAGCCCATCTCCACAGCTCAGATATATAAAATAACATAGACCTAATGGGGAAAGAAGTGTTGGTTCAGAAAGTACAATAATGTATTAAAACAAGATAGTGTAATTACATTGTTGAAGACGACACGGTGTTATTTATGAAGTATGGACAAATCTGTCTCCACAGGCTGTGTCTGCTTCACTACCTTTTCCACAAGGAGGCAAGAAACAGCTGCTGGAGCAGAAAAGGGACTCCTCAGCCCTTGAGCACCTTTTCCTAAGGATTCCAGAGTCCACTAATAGAGAGCAGGGCTTTTGCTGTCAGGTTCAGAGCGTGCAAAGTAATTACCTGATTTCTGTAAAAATTCTGTGCACCAGCATCAAGAAACTTTCAGGAAACTCAGAGCAGTACTTACTGAAAGCACAAAACCCCACCCAAAACAAAACAAAAAGCAAAGCTAGTAAAGTACCCCCTTCTTCTAACTGGACAGTAAGGCAAAGTCCAGACACCCTTTGTGTTTACACAGCTCCTGTCAAAGAAAATGCCATAGGAAAAAGTAGACTTTCATCAAAGTCAAAACATTGCTTGTACGCTAAGAAAAACAGCCTAATATTATACTAAGCACATCATTTCGTAGCAATTGTAAAGGCACCATCATACTGCTAGATATTGCATTGCATATCAGAGAGCTGTTGGCAGGAAAATACTCGTTCTCTAGAGTACCCTTCATTTTGTTCGTGTTGCAGGCTCTGGTAAATTGCCTTAAGGTTCCTAACTGGGTTGGGCTGTCACAATGCTAAAACCACAATTCAGCTGCTCTACATTTTCTTTTTTTAAAAAGTGTCCTCTGGGCTTGTGTTGCAGAGAAGATAGGTTTGCTCTATTCGTTAAGATCATGATTTTTGCCCCAGAACAGAAGGCAGAAGCAGACAGCACCTTGCCAACATTTAGGGTGCAAAAATGGGCAGGACTAAATCCAGTGGGGAAGCATGTACTCAAGGGAGTTTCAGCCATCCAAATGAAGGAGGACAACATTTTCACTGTGTCTTTTGTAGAGACACAAGCCATCAGATAGAGGACTCCAAGGTAATATTCAGGTTTGTTTGGATTTCCTGCCATATTAGTTATCTGTTTCAATGTGGATAATCTTTTTTGAAAAATAAGTCATCCTCTCTACATGGGACTTGAATCTGTTAGGTTGGCTTGTTGGTATTTGACAGACCTCCTGGCTCACTGCTATGAACTGGAGGAAATGTTCCACACTCTGCTGTCGTCTCTGCCTCTACCAATTTTTGGAACAGGGAAACCCAGAAAGAAAGGTTATATAATTAGGTTCTGACTACTACATAAGTCAACTATACATTTGCCTCTCAGCTAGGTACCTTTTTCCCTTACATTTTGTAAACAAGGAAAAACTGTCTAAGGAAAGCAAGGAACACAGGCCCAGATATGTAGGAGTCTAAGTAGTCAGCACTGGGAAAATGAGTTTTCGTATTTTCTTTCTTCTTTTGGATATCTTTTTGATTTAGTTTGGATTGATTTGGCAAAAAGTAGATATTTCTGTTTCACCTACCCCATTTGAAAAGGGCCTTAACAATACAGCATGCATAAAAAACCTCACAACATAGAACTGCCTATTCTATCAAATCCATGTTCAAGGCTTAGACTGAGAATATAGAAGTTGTCTGGCTTAGCATATCTGAACCTATGTGGGGCACCAGTATCAGAGACATGGAAACAGAAGACATTTTTATCATGTTTTGCTCAAAAATGTCTGTAGAGGAAATTCGTGAGGCAACGCTTGAAGCAGGATCATTCATTGTATACCTGACAATGCAAGACTGAGATGCCAGGACATTTACTCACCCTGCCAGCAAGATGATCTGTAGATCTTTGGAATTTTTCTCTCTTTCCTGTCTCTAGTCCACTCATGCATCAGGTCCCTTAGAGATATGGGACAGCCAAGTGAATTTACTTTTCTTGCTCTGGATGTAAGATGATTTCCTCCTGTGACAGAGAGGATATGGAGACTAAATGTGACATATGAAGGCACTGGAACAGTCATTTCAAATCATACTATAATTCAAGTAGTTCCAACCTCCTGCTTTCAATAGTAGTCAATACTGAGGAATAAAAACACCAAGAGATGGTTTCCAAATAATCAGCCTGGTGGGATTATTATTTAGTAAGTGCTAGAATCTTTTATGCTAATCTATTTAGTTGTAGAGAAATAATTTGTGTGAGAAGAGTTTCCAGTGTTTTAGTCAATAGTATCTTATATCAATCAATTCTACTAGTTAGCTAAGCACATTTCAAATAAGTTTTTCTTTAATTGGTATTAAATGCATTTGTTTTTAAGGTTTCTATCCCACTGTTCACGTACTAGAGCAATGACCATGATCCTTTTGAAGAATTTATTCGATCCCATCATTCTTCACATTTTCTTTCTTGTATCTTCTCTAAACCATCTTGTCTACTTGTTTTTCCCTCCAGAATGTCTTCCTTAAAGATTATTCATTGGTTCTGTAGGGGTTTTTTTGCATGCATGGAGACTTATAGAAATGTATTTCAGAATAGTAACCAAGCATTTCTGTTTCACACTTTTCCTCCCTGTACCACCAAGAGAGCTCTGGGAGACCAGTTCAAAGTCAAGCATGATAATAATCTATGGCACTTTTCTGCTCCATTTCCTCCTGAAAAGCAGTGCATCCAGTAGAGAAGCAGAAGAGGACAACATGGAAAGCACACATCTTGGCTACCATGGATCAAATGGAAAAAAGCACACATGCAAATCCCCAAATACACTGCACTTAACATTATTAAAAGAAGAAATGGGCAAATGTCTCTCTCTGAGGGTTTCAGAAGTCCCCTGAATAATATTTCTTTTTGTCAACTGAATAGCCAAGAGATTGGAATAATTCAGAAAAAAAGAAACCAATGAAGAAAGGGTAATTATTGTAATTGCCTCACAAAGCCTAAAATACAGAGAACTTTCACTAAGGGTAACTTTGGAGGTGAAATTGGAAACTTGTCTTCAGAGATTTTTCTACTAAAGGTCATGGGTATCAAATCTATTGTCTCACTTTAGATCAGTTATAAAGCTACTATAAATAAAGTCTCCTGTATGGCACCTTGTCATTGATTCCCACTTCAGTGTAATCAGCACCACAGACACAGGAAATTCCTAAAATAAACAGCAGCATTCTTTACTTACTGCACTTAAAATGGAGTCAGGAGTTCTATATTTTTATTTTAAGATATTCATTGTAATTGCTCATTGAGCAAATTATTTTATTACTGTTTAGATGAACACAGCTACTATAACAAAATACAGTGTAACTATGACAACAGTAATTCATAGTTTACCACTCTCTTTACCACTAAGCGTATTAAATAATTTTGCTGAATTATTTCTTATTATTAATAAAAATACATTTCCAAGTAGAAGTGTTAGCATTTACTGTTCTTAGAACTAGTCCAATATCTTCTATGACAATAGCAAATGCATCAATATTTCTTTTCTTGAATAAAAACCAGACCATACAACTGGAAAATATACTGCCTATTCTACTGAAGCTGCTAGAGAACTCACAGTTCTGGCTGTGTTCAAAGATCTGGCTAAAAAAAAACCACCCAAACCCCCAACCCCCCCCTCCCCAACTTTCCAGAAAAAAGCTTCCAGAAAAAAAAGTCAAAATACTTGGCAACTACTAACTAAACACTTATAAATAAATAAATTTCTATTTACTCATAAAGAAATTAAAAAATCTTGCTAAAAAAGAAAACCCTGTGGAAATACAATGTTTGGATATCCTTCAGATTACACTGGTATATCTTGCTGAGAAAGATTTGGGGATGTGAGGATAGAAGGGTGGGAAGTAAGAAAGATCACATGAAAAATATAAACCAAACATTTACATTAGCTTTTTGACAGGTCAAACTGAAATGTGTCTCTGAAAAACCAGGACAGCAAAAGGGCCCAGAAGAGTAAACTGCTCGCTGAAGACAGCCTCCCCAGTGTCTTCCTATCTTGCCACATGGAAAGTCATGCAGGCACAGAAGGGCAGTGTGGACAGACAGAGGAGGAAGAGGCTGGGAAGGTTACTTGGGAACAGGGCAGAACTTCCTTGTTCTGGCCTGCTCAGATGAAACTGGGGAAGCCAGACCTCAGCTGGACTTGAAACTGGTGATGGACACAGAGCAACCAGATGAACTTCTAGGGAAACACTGGCAGCAAAAGGAAGATTGAGGAACAGGTAAGTTGAAAGAGGCCGGTGAATTTCCATCCTTGTAGATACTCCAACTCAAGTGAGTAAGGCCTTGAGCAACATTATCTAAGTTTCTTTCACTTGGACTAGGACATCATTTTTCTCCAGAGGTCTGTTCTAACCAACACGATTGTGATTCTATATAATAATTTG
>JANIJG010022304.1:53328-99397 GCA_024611175.1 Megaceryle torquata | reverse complement strand
TCTTTTATTGTATTACTGTCCCCAGTAAACTCAGGCATTACATCCCTTCTCACAAAGGGACCACATGCTTTGAAATTTTTGAAATTCGTAACTCTTCCTCTAGGCAGTGACCAGCAGCAAGTACCATATGATGCCACCTCCAGCCTGCTCTTGCCAATGAAGGAGAGTCTCCAAATTCAAATTTTCTGCTTCAAACAGCTATTACACATCGTTTCTCAGACCTGCAGACAAAAATGGCTTATATGTGTTCTTAAGAGAAGATACAATAAGCTACAATCTCTTGGAAGAAGAAAAATTCTGACTCTTCTTTCATTTCCTACCTGTATCTCAGCAGTTAATTGAAGGGTGAAAGCCAAATTCTTCGTTACCTCATTGCTGCCTCTTTGCATGGATGTGGAGTTTGAGAAAACCTTACAGTCTTAATACCATCTCTACATTCCTGCCAGCTCAGGAAGATTGAGACTAAACTTGGATTGCAAATTGATTTCCAACATCACGTCATTTCTAAACCACAACTTGAAATTCACTTAATCATTTGCATGTGTTTGTTTCAAATATTGTGACCTGCTGAACAGCTCAGTTCTACATTTCAGTTCTACAGCATCTACTGTTCTCTCCCAGCAGTAAGTCCAGATGCAGCAGGAATTACAGTGCACCCAAGATAAAAGTTAAAAAAGGACAACTAGGTCTGAAACTCAGAGAAATGGTTCAAATCATTACAACACTGAAATAAAGCCCAGGAAGGAAAATGAGTGAAAATAGCATGTCCAAAGAAGGGCAGTGAAGATGGTGAAGGGTCTAGAGAACAACTCTGAAGGAGCAGCTGAGGGAACTGCGTTGTTTAGCCTGAAGAAAAGGAGGCTCAAGGGAGACCTTATTGCTCTCTACAACTACCTGAAAGAAGGTTGCAGCAAGGTGGGGGCTGGTCTCTCCTCCCAAGTAACAAGCAGTAGAAGAGAAAATGGCCTAAAGTTGTGCCAGGGGAGGTTTAGGTTGGATATTAGGAAAAATTTCCTCACTGAAAAGTATTGTCAAGGCCTGGAACAGGTCACCCAGGGAAGTGGTTGTGTCACCATCCCTGGAGGGATTTAAGATATGTAGATCTGGCACTTAGGGTTTACTGGTGACCTGGCAGTAGTGGGTTAATGGTTGGGCTAGATGATCTTAAAGGCCTCTTTCAACCAAAATGATTCTTTGGGAAGTATTTTCTAAAGAGCAGCCTTATGCTTTCAGGTAATAGCCATTCTTTTGTAGTGGCAGCACAGAGGATCTCTGTTGAAAAATTCTTACAGTAAAAATAATTTTCATAGGAACAGCAGACAGATTTTTTTCCTCATGTTTTGGTTTTTAACTCTCTAACTAGGAACAAGAAAGTAAGTGTAAGAATGCCCAGAACATCAGTCCTCAGGGAGTCTACAACATCCATAGATACTTATACCTGCCATCACAACCGGAACAGGTTGCAATTAATCTATTAATCAAATAAGTTCCAATCTCCCACGGGCATAAGACATTTGCTGGGTTGCTAATCATTATGTTATTAAACATAAATGAAATGCTTTATTACTCTTGGCCTTCTCTTCTTACATATGATGCAGCAGATGTTTCATGCAGACAGATTTCAAAGGACTTGCAAAACAAAAATAATTTCTCCTCACCCTGTAAAAAAATTATTTATTTATTCAGGGAACAGGTAAGTGCTGCCTCTGATGTTTATTCTTCCTTTGTCTCAGGACTATTGCTACATGAAATGAAGATGTCTGATGCTACAAGTCATTAGGGGCTTTAATTTCAATCCAAATCAGTATTTTTGACTCCCTAAGACCTTAGAGGAAACATGCAAATTAAAAGGACACCAGAAAAGGAAACAACAGGTGAAGACTGAGCAGGAAGCAAAGAGGGAGTGGAACTGGTAAGCAGAATTAGCTGCCTGCAGCTGATTATTTGCCAAGCAAAATTAAATCTTCCAGAATTATGAGTCTTCTTAATGAGCTCCCAGATGACCAAGCTTTTAAAAGGTTAAGCATTCCCCACTGAATTCAGGGGGAGACTGGGCAGCTACTTCTCTGGGGATAGGGGAATGGAAGAGGAAATTTGCTCAACTCCAGCAGTGCGGGAAGTATAGCGACCTACACTTCTTACCTTATCCACATAAGCCCTTCTCCACAAATTCCTGGCAGGTTCTCCACTCCTTGGCTTGCTAAGTTTGTCATGAGCAAATATCAGCATTTATTAGTTACTGCTGTAATTTAAATATCACATCTGAGTATGAGGTCTAACATAGGCCTAGAATAATAAATACTCCACAAAGCTTCTGATGATAGCTGCACATGTCTAAGAACATTTCAATGCTCATTCCTCATAGTTTTACATATAAAAATCAATTCAAGCTTCATCAAATACATATCTTATTAAAAGGCAGCAGCACATTCTTCCAGTAGTTGCAAAATAATATCACCAGTTGCCCTTTGCTAGAAGAAATCTATCACACACTTGAAAGGGAAATCCAGTGACGTCTAAATACAAATCCACTATGAGCTATTAGAAGAGTTAGTGTTCGAGTTTGATCAAACAGGTTATCAGACCTCTTCGCTGAGGTTTTTTCCTTAGTCAGCACTAGCACTTCTCAAACACTGTCCCATTTTTCAAGAAATCATTTCCCTTAGGCTCAAGGGTGTCACAGCACTGAAATGAAAAGATTAGAACATTTTCCTATTCACGTCTCGCCTAAATTGCCCCAAAAGAGTACAGAGGATGATAAGTTTTAGTAACTATTAAAAAAAAAAATTACAATTTTAAAAGCAGATACACAGCACTGTGGTTACATTCACCATACTAAAAAGTAGTAAGGACCTCCAAAAGAAAGAAAGGAGGAGAGAGAAGTAACTTCTTATGTCAGGTGAGCACCATGAATTCAAAGTGGCACATGTTAACCACATTTCAACAGGCTACACTACCACCTCATGGCTTCCAATGTCAGTCTCCCAAGGACCAGGTCCAGATGGACCAGTGTAGGGCAGGGGCAACTTAACTCCCATGCAACCCAGTCCTTCTTCCCTCAGAGTCTGCAAAGACCTAGGAATGTTATAAGCTCAGGTGTTTCCATTTCTGCCTGGGAGAAGACAGCTCTGAATTTAAGCCTACCCCAGGGTAAGAGTAATAACCAATGTCTTAGGTGTATGTTGCAATCAGAGTCAGCCTCCAGGCCCTGATTCATGACCAGCAGCAGCTTAAACATACAGGGCAGAGGTAGCCCTCCATGCCCAGCTGCCCACCCCATCCTTCTCCTCCAGAGTGGTGGTGTCCCAGCAGAGAGGGCTCCTGGGTGGCTCATGAGACACCACCTGATTTACCAGCTTGCCACCTAAAGCACAGAGCTTACCAGGAACTGAGACCTAAGTTGCAAACTGTTGGTTCAAGAGCTTCTCTATAGCCCCTTTGAAGTTTTTGCTGCAGGGGCAGCAAGTTTAATCTCTCCAGCTCTTTCAAGCATCTACTCACTGGCCTCACTGCCAGATATCCGGATACAACTACAGAAGTGATGTAAGATCAGCAAGATTTCAGGAAAGGAAAACCAAAAAGCTGAAGTTATAGGTGGGAACCTGGGCAGTAATGACACTGTCACTGTACCAAAAGAGAGAGAGCTTCAGGAGGATCCTGGCTTCTATCCTGCTTTCAGAATAAAATAAGAACTTGTACATAGCACTGTAGCAAGTAAACAGAAGGAGAAATGGTGACTGAAGGGACAAACAATGACTCAGTCAGACCAATCATCTTGACACCCACAACATCCAACAGCAGCCATCACCAGATGTTTCCAAGGAAGGCTCAAAAAAGGCTTAGTTCCTAGTCATCTGGGACCCTAAAACCTGAAGACACAGGCAATTAACCTCTGTTACTGAACGTTTAAAACAATTTTCAAAAATGCGGTTATAAAATGTAAGAGACTCAACTTTGTGACACTGTGTGCAGGTCAATCACATGAACTAGATCAGAAAGTGTTTCCTACATCACCTGCTACCCTTCCATCACATAGAACAGACATGCTGTGGGGATGATGTGGAGTTGAGCAATGCAAGGAGATTTGTTTTCAGGATCCTTGCATCATTTTTTACAAAAGGGAAAAGCTCTCCAGTGGATAAGAGGAAGAACTGCAAAAATGGCAGAAATTATCTTCTCTCAGTCACTTCACTTTATAGTGTTGCATTGGGAAAAATCTACCATTAGCACCCAGAATAATTTGTGTTAACAAGTTGATCCAGGAATCTGTTAAATCCGTTTTACTCTGTCCAGATCAGTATTCTGAAGTACTCGGTGACAAATTTACATAAGTCAGATCAACAGGACCACTGATGTTCTCACCTGTCCAAAAGCCAAACCTGTCCTATATCAGCTACATAAACAGATGTGAGGAAAAAAAAAAACCCTCAATGTCTGAACATTAGAAGTAACATCAGGAGTTAGAATGTGAGATAACCAAGACAGGCAGGGCACCTGTCCTGTCCCAAGGTATTTCATTAACACTACTGGCAGGAAGATGAATTTGGCTTGTCCAGGCAATGCCAGCAATGCATGCTAGCCTATTTCTCAACAGTTGCCCTGTTTGTCCTCCCTGAACAGGAAATATTATTTAAAGCAAATTCAAACCATGCACAATGAGGTAGAAGACACATAGTTGTGACTAGATGAAAGAGGTTTTTTTCTGCTCTGTGTTTAAAAAGCTAGATATATTCAGAGGTACAAGGACCATGAAAATTTGTGACACTCAGCTTCCAAACAAGTTAGGTCCATCGTTACCCCCAGATTAAGCCTATTAAAAAAAAAAATCATCAAGCATCTCCTGAACACCTGGTAGCTTCCAGTGAAACCAAAAACCTTTGATGGATTGTTATATCACCTTCAAGCTCACAGTGCTCCACAAAGGGAAGACCTTGCTGTCAGCAATACCAAGGTACACCTTTGACACAATTTATTCACAAAGAGGAGGACCTGAAAGACTAAACACAAAGTTTTTAAACCACCAACCTACTGCTACGGAAAGCAAACAAGTTAATCACAAGTAACAGTTTCCAGACCCAAGTAAGTATATCACTATGCTAAAACTTTTTTCCCTCTAGACTTAAATTCTCTACTTTATACAGTCGCTTTGCTGCCCTGATACTGAAGAGTATGAAAATCAGCAAATCCTACCTCTTTTCATCAGTTGTTTGGTTTTGGTCAGGGGTTTGGTTTTTTGGGGTTTTTTTTTGAGAAGCATACACTAGAACAACCAAAGCATTAATATTTAGAACAGTAAGAGCAAAATTTACTTTGTGTCCTCTTGAAGCAGACAAGAACTACCTTTCACCTTTATCAAACATAGCACCACTCACTGGACTGGAACTTAGGGCCTACCTTGTCCTGCAGCACCTCTTAAAACTAGGGATTAGGTGTTATTTAATACTTCCATGAGAAATCTCACTGCATTCAAATTGTACCAACACCTCCCATGAGTTACCTGTCTATGGCAAGTTCTTTACTGGATGTAGAAAACACTGTGCAGCTTTCCCAAGCAGTGCAGCACCAAAGAGATTGCTCACAAATTAATATTTTCCTACAACCCAGCTGCTTTCAAAAGCAGCCTAAAACACCTATCCAGGTGAAGTGATGGAACTTACACAAAACCATCTCTCATTATATTCTCTTCCCCCTCAGCTCAGGAGCATTACATCTTTATTCCTTAGCCAGAGATGATCAAGCAGGGCTGCTGAACAGGAATGCAAACCCAGTGGATCAATTCATACATATGAATCAAGATGGGTTCTACAGTGTTTCTGAGAAGCTGAATTCTTCACTGTGTTATAAAAAAACTAATAAAGTTTAAAGCCAAGTTAAATACAGGTGCTCTACTACCCAATTCCATACAGAATGCTTGCTATTGCCTGTTTTATGACCTTTAAAAACTAAACGTGCTCCACGATGTTTTTTGTGTCTTCTTCCTGAACATTTTAAAACAAAACTCTGAACTTTTTAAAATAAAATAAAATACAGAATTGACAGCCCAGAAGTGATAACAAACCACTGGAAACATAACTGGTCTCTAATCCTTCAGGGTTTTGTTTCATTCTATTTCATGGACTATTTATAATTATGTATTTTAAAAGTGGGGAAGAAAGATAAGAAAACAGTTATCCCAGTAGGCAATAATGTAATCCTGTTTTAAGCAACTGAGAGTATCTTGTACTTAACAGTACCTTATATCACTGGAACTGCAGTTGTTAAAAGTCAGCATTCAAGAAAGAGCAGGCTACAAAAGAGTCTCTGGTTAACAGAGCTGAAGAGTCCAAAGACTGAATGCCAGCAACTTCATCTCTAACAATGCAGTTAGTCCCTGCAGAACAAGATCAACAGCCATAGGAGCAACATCTGCAGTATTGCTCTTTGTAGCCAGAGCAGACACAGCTTTTAGCAGGAAAGTTCTCAGGATAGCCCCTACTGACAGGAGCATTAAGCAGCAACACACTCACTGAAAATGCAAAGAAATACTGTCAGCTGCCTCTCATTTCCACAGGACTGTGCCTTCTGAATTGAACTCATTTCCTCACCCCACCCCGACCAGTGAACAATGCTTTTCCACATTTTGTTGAAATCAAACTCTATGCAAAGGGTGCTGACTCTCTTGCATTCAAAATCCCAGCAGCATGAAATAATTAAGAGTTTGTTCCCACTGAGGACGTGGTACTGCCTGCTTATGCAGGCAAGACAGTATTGCTCCCTACACCTTCTAGGGGTTACTGCACACAGGGTGTATTCAGGGAAATCTTTATCAAATAAATTTTAAAGCTGAATTAGTTAAAGCTTCCAACAGTGCTTAGTTGGTCAATTGAATTCAGAAGGGTCTTGGCCAAATTTAATTCCCTGTGAAAGCCCATTATCTACTCAAGAAGTCACCTACAGAATCATTAAATCATTACCCACAAGCAGATCCATGCAGACAAGCCAGTTGGACAGGATGCCACAGCTCAATCCTCCACCAGGAAGGGACTTCCTACTACCACTTGCCACAGTGCTGTGCATTTACACTGGGTACAGGCTGTTCCCACCAACGAGGTGGAGGGATACTCATCAGGTTAGCTCCAAACAAGAGTCCTTGCACTGTTTATCCTTTTTGTTAATTGATGGCCTTCATGCTGCCACAGAAATTGCTCAATGAGCACACTGACTCTGTTAACACTTCCGACACTCCAGGCAACCTGCAACATGCCCTAGTTTTCTCCTCTGTCTCATACTACTTTCTTGTCCCACTAGATCTGTTAGCCCTATGTGAAAGTAGATAACCTTTATGCCTGTTATGCACAGTTACAGAAGCAGAGTTAGCCCTATCAGGAAATCTCTTACATTATCTGCAAACCATGTCCCTTTTCGCTCTTTCTCAAGTTCTGTTGACTTTTCAGAGAAAAAAAAAAAAAGTATCTGTTGTACCAAGTTCTTGACTATTTGCTCTGGCTCTTCAAATGTTGACTCCAATCACCTACTGTGGTTTTGAGCGCACTAGGGTAAGAGCATTTCTATTTCATATGCTCTTATACTGTCTGCTTTTGCAGGTATCTAAATGACAAGTAAACAGTGTTAATAACCCCAGTGTAATCAAGGAAGCCCCAGGTCTCACAGACAGGTAATTCCAGTATACGTTACTGTGATCTTGCATTAACAGGAGAATCTAACCTAGAAAGAATATAGTAGTACAAAAAAAATAGAAGAAAATTTTAAAAATACACAGAGCTTTTAATATCATTGCCTTAACTAAAAATTATCAGCTCTTACCACTTTCTAATTTTATAACTTAGAGTTGTTCACTATTTATGAATCATGTTCAGCAAAGCACCACTAAGGAAAACTTACTATTAATTCCCATGTAAGTCAACAACACACCTCTTTTAAGTCTCCTCTTATTTACCAGTAAACTAAACTACTCCACTAAGGTGCCTTACTAGGTTCACACAGGCAATGTGACCGGGGAAGAAAGAAAGAGGGTCCTCTTCTATAAACCTTCAGCAAGAGCAATGCAACTTGTGGAAAGCAGAGCGGGGAGCTCAGGAAGAAGTATCACTGTCCCACCACAATACCAGATAAACTGGGCTCTCCCTTTTCAGGGACTAAGTAGCCTGCAACAGATTATTTTATTTATAGTCAATCAACATGCTTGCACTGTGACACTCAGCTGGTATAAATGAGATACCTGTTTTCAGACCCAGAAAACTTGGTACAACCTTTATGACTCATGTGCCTGGTGACATTAAATTAAGATAAATGCACAAGGGCCTGCAAACTCACACTGATAAGCAGATCCTCCAACAAATCTTCAGATGCACTAACACAAGCAAATAGATCTTTAAAAGGCAGACATTCTGTCTTCACCCTCCTTTGATAAAATTTAAGGGGGAAAACAAGGAAGGAAATTCACTCTAGCTCTGTGACAGAAAGCCTTTTGAATAGTAAAAAAAAATTACTATTGGATCCAGCTGTTCTTTTACATATGCATTATGCTTCAATGATTCAGACTGGATGTTTGTGTTTTGAATAGTTAGCTCAGGACTAAGCAGCCTAATCACCATGGCTGGGCTTTCAAAGGAACATCACAAATGAAGAGGTGAAATGAGCACCTCTGTTGGGCCTGTAACAATTAGACTTGGCTTCAAATTTAGAAGAACTACAGAATATAGATGTATATAGTCTGGGTATTTGCATCATGACACATATAGGAGCCTTGATTACTCATCCCAGTTCACTGTACCAGGCACTCCATAAACAAAAACCCACCCTGAAGAAAGCAGACTGCATTCTACTTAGTTAAAAAGTTTGTAACATGTATTTAAATATATGATAAAACACCACACCTCACATTTCACCCTAAGTAAGAACGGGTCCACTCCTTGCTCCTGACCAAAACACAGTACAAATACACCATGATCTCTTTATTGCCATAACTCCTACTTTAAAACAAGTATCAACACAGTACCAAGGCATCAAGCACTGTAATTAGAATTTTCCCTAATGGAGAAAATTTCTCATTACCTTTCCAGAAATATTTCTTATTTTGGGCTATTACATGATGCAACTTTTACAAAGCCACTCAAAGAAAATCAAATTCTATTTTTACTTCCTGCAGTAGATCACACAGGAGCCCACTAGATCATCTGACAAAGCCCTACAGTTTCCCTTGTCCTTTAAATTTAATTTTGTTCACCAAATTTCACCACGTAATGCAGGCAGAAAATGTGAGGGGGGAAAAAAAGGCAGGACAAAGTCAAAACAAGCTCTTCTCAAAAAATGTGCAATGTAAAATAACAGAAAATTAGTTTCTTGTGTTGGCTAAAAATATTTGTGTTGGTCACTCACATCTTATTTTTTCAGTTGTCCCAGGGACCAGGAAGTATTTGAGTCACGGGAAAAACCATTTGCTCATTTGCAAATATGCCTGACAGTCCACAGTGCCCGTTTCTGCACTGTAGATGCTCGACAAAACATTTATGATAGCTTTCTATTATTATTTTCCCATGTCTTGCTACTACTGTTCAGAGCAGCAATGGAGAGTGCATACTGCCTTTAGCAGGAAAAAAAAAAAAAAAAAAAAAAAGAGAGATCATCAATTATATGGCTTTTGGAAGCTCTGAAAACTTCCCAGAAGGAGCGTGCCAGTTGGTTCTAAGTTGCCACGTCTAAGTCAAGGAAACAAAGTGGCAATCAATTATTTCCATTTCCACACTTCCTTAAGCCTTCCTTATTTTGTCTGCCAAATTTGAGTTGCCTCTCTTTGAGAAGGAAATAGGAATAATAATAATAATAATAAAATTAAAATATATAAATGAGCAGCTCATGTACAAGGTTTTAAGCAAAGCTGAAAGGACTGAACAAGACAGTGCTGGAGGACACAGCACAGCTGTCTTGGTGACATATGAAGAAAAAGATTTGCTTCAGGACAGCTCTGCTAAGCAGCAAGTGGATCTCTTCTGTCCTTCCTGTGTCTCACATTTCATCAGTTATCCCCTGTTTCCCCTCGAGTGTATAGGTACCACAGCAGAATATTTGAATAAATAACAAATACTGAGTTCAAAAAGGAAACTCAATTTTCAAGACAAAAATAATTTTTCACTGGCAAAAACCGAAGCACCAAATATAATTTAACAAATAAGGATGAAGAAAACAAGTGAGAGGCACAGGTACAATGTTGCTAGATGGAAAAAGCATTGATGCTAAATCTTCTGTCGCCAGGCAATCTCATGCTGTGAGACTTCTAAAAGAGAATACACAATGGTACAATAAAAAGCCTCAGAGTAACTGCATGCACCAAACATCCAAGCAGTTTCAAAAGCACCGTTTTTATCTCAACAAGCATCAGCTAATCCTCTATTTATACCCTACACAATACTTTTCTCCCTAACTGGGAGACAGGTGTAGAATGTTCCCACTGGGACATCATTTCCACCCAACATCCCCCATAATGCCCAAGCTCTAACCAGCAGCAGCATTAGCTAGCTCTCAAGAGCATTAGACGTGCCTACTCTCTGCCTGTTTGTCTTAGCTAGAACTGCAAGATGAAAGAAAAAAAAAAAGTAACTTAGAATTTATGTAGCATCTAAAGCAACGGTGTATCACTAAATCCCTGAGCTTCAGAGGACTTGAGGAATTTTACTGCAGCTTCTCTTTTTAAATGACCAAGTTCAGGATGCATTCACAGAACAAAGAGCAGCCCTCGATTCTCCACTTGAAACCAGTTGAGAGCTTAGAAAGGCACACTAAGAGTGTGCCATTGGCAGCCATTAAATACTTCTAAATGAGAATGAGAAAAGCAAAATCTGCCTCACTAACCAGTAGCCTGCCAATCTCTGCGATGCGCACTCAGTGTGAGGATGCATTCTCAAGCAAGCAAAGATAGTTTTCACAGTAATACTCCTGAAAGGCTACCACAGGGCTTTTCATAAAGCATCAGATCCACACTTTTCACAACTGCTTTTGAGCACCAGCAGGGTGTTCAAAAAATGCCGAATGTTCAAGTCAGCTGTCACCTCAGTCACGCAGACCTATGAATATGTGCAAGAAATAAGGCTTCTTCTCTAAGCAGAGGTGTAACCCAGAAGTAAAACTTGTTGCAGGAACAACAAAGAGGTTATCCCTACTGAGTGCAGAATTACTGGTTTGCTATGCCAGTCCTCGGACACTTAACCAGCAGTTGAGAAGTTGAAAAAAAAAAAAGAAAGTGTCTTTTAAAAATGGAACTTAATTTGATCAGGAATTCAACTGTACTTGCACAGCAACAGTACGCTGCATGCGGCAGAGTTACCGCTATTTCTGTGCTTTAAACTGCACATTTCCAAACCTTAATGGGTTTGGAATTCTTTTAAATTCTCTTCTTCATTCTGTATGTCATTATTTCAGAAGAGCATCTCTACAATGTTGTTTTTTTTTTTTTAACCTCTGTGTCTCAAAGCAATCTCGAGCTTAATTTATGACTATGTATATTTTATCATGGAATGTATATAAATACATGTATCGCTTGAACATCAGACATATGAACTCACTTCCTTTAGTGGACATGAGGCAACAGGAAATAAACCACAGCGCTATTACAGCAGCTATATGAATTATCTGGACCAGTACAGCAGAAGGTTGTTATAAATTTAATGTACCTTTAGGTTCTTTTGGTTGGTCAGCAGATTCACACAGGACAGATATCCTATCTTTGGTCCTGTACTAGAGAGTACCACTGAAAAAAATTCTGAAGATAGAAAAGTTCAAACTCCAAAATAAATTTGCACACTTGAACTATGGTATATATCTATACAAACATCTCATGCTAGGACAGGGGGCAGAAAAAACCCTCAAGGGCTTTTTTTGACTCCTCTGTTTTCAACCAGCACATTCTTATGAGAGATTTCCCTACTGACGTGGGTTTCCAAACAGCAACACATGGAAACGCATTTCTACGTGCGCATGCAGCCACATCTGCAGATGAAGAGCACTTCCTCCTCTTCCCCAGGCCAATTACAGCTAGATGACATTGCATTCCCCAGGGAACCAATTCCCCAGCTCAAAAAATTAAGTCAAAAAGTAAGTTAAAAATTAAGTAGAAACACTAATTCATCTCCACATGCCAAACTGAATCTATTTTGCATTAACACCTATTACACATCTGATCCATTTGTCCAATTAGAAAATGTCTGTAGAAACAGTCATGACAAAATAAAAAAAAATGTTATTATATAGACCTTAGCATAAATAACACAAAGTGAAGATGATGTTTCTTAGCCCTCCTGGATCTCTTCTGGCCATGAAAGTATGTCCAAGGAGGTTTCAGCTGATACCATGAACAGTACACTGCTTGTTTCAAGGCCTGCCAAAAGCATGGGTACAGATTTTTTTGTTTCACTAGCAAAACTCAAAGCATTTGCAAAAACTGGAAAAGAGAGTGCAGTACAAAGTTGTAAGTGAGAATTCGGGTATCTACCCAGTCTCTTCTGTGTGCCATGAACAGCCAGGCACTGCAACTGCAATTACAGTCAAAAGCCAGAACTGGCTCCAATAAGCTAGCTTTTGGGAGACAGATCAAGTGCTGCTGTAAAAGAAAAAAGCTTTTGTCTTGGTAAACATCTCTGATAATCTGGCAAACTACACTGGACCAGAACTACAAATTTGGCCTCTGTACAAGAGTTAAAGCACAGGCTTGAAGAAACTCTCTGGAACTGAACATAGCCCTCCAGCTCAAATAGAAAAATATCCTGAACACAAGCCCAGGCATCCTCCATCCTGCAAATCATTATCTGATAGCCCCAGTCTTTAAGAAGGACTGCATCCCTTCAGATGGGGATAGGCAGGACTAGAGGGATAGTTTTGGAAAGGCTTTGATTCGGGCCCAATTATCCTCCTCCTGCTAGGTTTACAGAAGTTAGCAGTATTTGCTAATGTCACTGGAAAAACGTTTTCAGCTTTCCTTCCCTACTTGTGATACAAACACAAGCCATCACATTAAAGCAGATGGAAAATGGATTTGTTGTTCTGGGTGCTCTTTCTAGTTATTTAGCCATAAAATTAAGGCATCCTTTTAAGAGTGCCACCTCCGTAATGGTCTTATGAACAGTGATTCACTAGTCCTCAGATCTTCAAAGTCCTGAAAGACTTAAAAGAAAGGTGCTTAAGTGTTATTATTTCTCATCATCATGTCTTTGTGACTTTTTATCCCATGGGTACTTCGAACACAACTGAAACAGAGTAAAAAAAAAAAACCCACATTATTGGAGACAAGGCTGTACAGATTAATATTAGAATATTCAACGATCCATAGACAGGATATGAGAGAGCCCAGCTAGCTCACACAGAAATTAAGTTAACAAAGAAAGTGAAGTCTTTAGTTCAGTAGAAACCAGTACAGATGACAAGGGGTCACAGAGAAAGATAACCATGAATGCACTAGAGCAGGGCCAACCTCTACATTGTATTCAATACTTAAAACCTGACTTGAGATGAACACAGTGCTCATTCTAAACCTCTATGATAACTTCTAAATCCCTCTCTGGAAAGGGATAAAGTACTTCACTTGGACATTGTGTGCTTGAAAGGGTCTATAGCTCACCACATAGAAGTCTGACTTCCTTTATCTGTATGTTACTATCTCTATTTTCAGCAGTAATGGTGGCTTCTCTTCAACTATACATTTAATGTTCCCATGGCAAAAGTTACAATACATAGGAATGGAGTCAGGAAGATGGATTTGTTAAGAACTTAAAAGGGAAGCTGCTTCTTGCATCCTGTCTGAACCTGGTAAAGACAGACCAAATCTGCACTTAAGAGATGGATACATTCTCCCTTAAAGCTTTCCAACTAGGTTCCCTGACACACATCAAGAGCCTGGGTGTCAAAACTCCTGTTTCTTTGTCAGTCCATAGACATGGCTAAAGACCAAGCTTACAGACTGAAAAAAGATTTAACTCTTATTTCTATCAGGTTACAAGTTCTATTCCTCCTCAAAACAGATGGGCTACACTAATGGTAATATGAGTAGACTGAAGCCACCTGAAAAAGTAGACTTTTTTTTTTTCCCCCCATTATAATGCTACTATCTGCTGTATCTTACAACAGCCATGGATAACTGAGAGCCAAGAAATAAGCCAGAGAAGGTCAGTCAAGATTGAAACTAGTTGAACCCGATTTGAAAGTGAACTCTCCCTGTGGTCTGTTAACTACTGAGATTCTGAGAGCAAAAGATATGTATCATTAGTCAACAGGTCCACATTTTTTGTACATGCATGTTCACAGAACAACATTTGCAGACACAGCCTATTAAAAAAAAAAAAGGATCAACTTTAGGTTGTTCAATGCTTTAAATGGAAGAGTCTCATGATGAGTTAAGAGAACTTAAGAAACTAAACACCTTGTCATTTTTCAATGGCGATTCTTCCTTATGGCTTTACATTTTTCATGTGAGCAGCTACGATCAAAGTTGCTGTAATTAAGTTAAACACAAACAGCGGATATGGGCTACTTTGAAAAAGGATCTTTTTATACTTAGCAGCTTGATATATTTGAGGCAGGAACTGAAGGAAAGCTTTTCCTCTTTCAGAAGCATTTCAAACAGCACACAAAAGTACGCACACCCAGCAGAGAAAGAGAAAAAACAGAACCTCAGCACAGAGTTATTTTTCTATCCTGCTGCTTTAGTGGGTTTTAAGGCTCAGATTAACACTGAGATTTTTACATATTAAAAAAAAAAAAAAAAATTCATGCAAATGATCACAACACACGTTCCTTCCATATCTAAAAATAGGAAAGGGTACTGTCCACTATCCAGTGGCCTCTGCTTTATCAACACAGGGCTTCATATTTAGGGACCATTAGGGCTCTAGCTTGACAACTCCCCCACTCCAGAAGATCTGCCTATTTGAATAATTCAGGGAGGCAACTAAGCCATGGACACACGCAGTTGCATTGCAAAGCCTCGGCAGTCCCTGAATGATCTGACAGACTGGATGGCATGAATGGTTCTTTTTACAGAATTCAACTTTCTCTTGCTGCATAAGTGATGCCCAATCTAGACTGGCTGAAAAAATGCAGAATTATTAAGAACTCTCTTCATCATTTAGATGACGACAGCCTAGAGCTAAAACAGAAACATTAAGTACTGTAATTCAGATGTGAAGAATTTAAGTATTTGTTCTCAGTCAGACAAGAATTATTTCTAGCAATTGGCACATTCATTACAACAGGACTTCTTAAGAATGGGCATGGAGTGGCAGAAATAAAAAGCCCAAATAGGCAAATCTTAGTTTGGTAACATACCTGCTTGCTCTTTATTGCTTTTTGCAGAATTAAACACCATGACTAACTCTTAATCTGAAGAATATTCCAATGAACATGCCAACAAAAGCAGTGCAGGAAAGTTTATGCTACCAGTATTTCCTTTTGAAGCATCGCAATCAGACTGTGGCTGGTAAGAGCCTGCACAGACACATGGATGGAAATAACTGAAGATATTATAAATCATTTAACTGCACCTGTCTCTATCAATATTTTGCATGAGGACCTATTCTTATGCATTTGTGGGATAGATGCAGAAACATAGTATAGATCTGTGAAAGCCAGGACATAGTCTTTAGGAAATTTTGCCATTTGAATGGATTTTGGCCTCAAAAAGCTTGTGAATCTGTCTTACACCATTTTCCAATGAGGAGCATTTCTCCCTTAGCCTTGTTAAACTTGTAACTAAAAAAAATTAAAAAATAAAAAAAATCCCTAAGAAAATATGATCTTCCATACTGAGTAGAGACCAATTCAGTGGTGCCACAGATGAAAGATAAACAGCATGTAATTTGTGAACTACTCACCCAAATATCACACAATTTCCCAAAATTACATTAATTAAATTCCTCATACTTACTATGAAGATCTAGCTTAATGAAGGCAGAACTACAAACCAAAATTAAGCACAGATCACTACATTTTATTTATTCCCCTCAGCCCCTGCCTCTATCCCTAGTGTACCAATGCTATCTCTAAGTTACACTGAACTCTAGACATACTCATTTTAAAACGCAGAGCACTTCACAGACCCTGTTTAAAATGCAGCCATGCAGGAACTGCACTGCCAAGCTGAGGAACCACTAAACAGCAATAAGAGAGTAGAGCCATGCAAGCGATATTAACCATCACAGAAACTCTAGTAGTCAACTATTTAGCAAAGATTTTACACTCACTTCATTCTGGCATATACAATACTGCTTCTACTTCAGTGGAGGATGCCAACAAACTTGTCATAGTAAAACAAAACAAAACAAAAGAAAAAAAAAAACCAAACTCTGACAATTCCAACTTTCAGGCTAGTTTTAAACCTGGATAAAAGTATCTCAACTTCCTGACAGATCTAAAAATTGGAAACTGAAACATTTTCCAGATCTTCACAACAATCTCCCTCCACATTCACAAACTGCAGGAGTCTAGAAGTTACACTCTCCTCCTAAAGTTTCTGAATCATGCTCTAAGTTTCAAAACTTCCTGCTGCCTTTTCTAAAAAACTTTTTTCATTTTTTATTAAAAAAAAAAAATCTAAATTGCAACAAGATATTACACTGCGTGCACTAAGATGAACGTACAGGGTACAGAGATAAGCAGGCACCAGCTTGAAGCATACAGCTGAAAGTTTTGTTGATGAGCTACACTTCAGGAAGCAACTTCATGCCTTACTTTCCTCTTCTTGCTTCTACACCATAAGGACCAGTGCAGACAGGTTTTTCTCAAGTGCTCCCTCTCTCTTCTCTCCAAAGTTGATAAAGTTCATTTAGATCAACAAACTACTGTCACCTTTGTCTACAACAGGGTTTTTCTCACTGTTGCTGAAGCAGGGATATACATTAACGAGAAGGAAGAAGGGGCAGATTTCTTAAGGAACTCCACTAACTGGGGCTTGGATCTGGACTCTGGCAGCCACGTGGAGGTGGCAACAGCCCAGTTGAGTTGCACACCACAGCTCAGTTCTCTGAACAGAAGAGCTGGTCTGCTTCTACGCTGCGATCAAACTGTACAGCCAGACACTCAAAGGTCCCTGTTTAACTGGTAAAGTATCTGGTCCAGCATTTATAACCTAGATCAGACATTTCCAAAGAGTAGCATACCCTGAAGTAATTGTATGCTATTCTTGATATAAGATACATGTCTCTAGCTTCCAAATCTGTCCAGGCAGAGGCTTTCATCCAGCCTGCAGGAATTTACACCTCCTGCCAACAGAACATACACTTCCAGATCAGAATGTGAAAAGAAAGCGAGGACTAAACTGATGAATGACAAAAAAAGAGGGAGCTGAGACCAAAGGTAGGTGATGTTGTAAACCTGGCATACAAGTTTGGGGTAAGAACATGGAAAAAACACCTAACTTGGGTAGGGTACTAGTACAGATAGGACCCTGGCAATTTTTTTTTTTTTTTTTAAAGGATTATTTTTAAATTAATGTTATCTATCTGTAAATCAACACGTACACTTACTATTAATTCCACCTAGTTTAGGAGTATTAAAGCCTCCAGTTACTAGAGGCTCTCATCATACGCAGGCAATTAGTTCAGAGGCCAAACCAGAAACACCCTACTTTGGGGGGGTTTTTGGTTTTGTTTTTGGGTATTTTGGGGTTTTTTTTGGTTTTTGGGTTTTTTTTTTTGTAGTTTTGTTTTGGGTTTTTTGTTTGGTTGGTTTTTTTTTGTTTTTTTGTTTGTTTGTTTGTTTGTTTTGTTTTTGTTTGTTTATTTGGTTTATGGTTTTTTGGGGGGGGGGGGTTGGTTTTTTTTTCCCCCCTTAAACAAAGGGAGTGATAGCAAAAAAGCTAACCAGTGGAAAATGACCTGGAGTAATGTATTAGTCCATAGTTGGCTGAACATGATCTAGTACCGTGCCCAGGTGGCCAACAGCAAGATGGCCTGTATTAAAAATAGCGTGGCCAGCGAAACTAGGAAAATGATTGCCCCCCTGTACTTGCACTGGTGAGGCCACACCTTGAATACTGCTCCTCTCACTACAAGGACCTGGCGTGTGTCCAAAGAAAGGCAACGAAGCTGGTCTAGAGCACAAGTCTGGTGAGGAGTGGCTGAGGGAACTGGTGTTGTTTAGCCTAAAGAAAAGGAGGCTCAGACCTTAAATCACTCTCTACAACTACCTGAAAGGAGGTTGTAGTGAGCTGGGAGTTGATCTCTTCTCCCAAGTAGCAAGTGATAGGACAAAAGGAAACGGCCTAAAGTTGCACCAGGGGAGGTTTAGGTTGGATATTAGGAAAAATTTCTTCACTGAAGTGGTTATACCAAGCATTGGAACAGGTTGCCCAGGGAAGCGGTTGAGTCAACATCCCTGGAGCGATTTAAAAGCTGTGTAGACATGGCACTTAGTGTCATGGTTTACTGGTGACCTGGCAGTACTGAGTTAATGGCTGGACTTGATGATCTTAAAATAGTTTTGGTTGGAAGAGACATTTATGATTCAAAAGATGTCATGGTTCTCGGAATCACTTAAAGAAACACTCCAAAATAAAAAGATATATAGCCAGACAAAAAGAAAATAAATTGCCACTAAATCAACTACTGAAACAAACCCAAATTTTTATATTTTATTCTACACACCTATTACAGATTTATTAAAATAAATTAAGACATCATAAACTTAGTATCTGATGGGGAGGAACTACAATGCACGGCCAAGTTTTCATTTTGACTTCCTACACAATGAGACTGAAGAAATCAAAACTATTGGTCCAAAGCAATAGCTGACATCAATTAAGCATGACACGGTAAGGGAAATGACTTGCCTTTCCCCCTAAAACCATGCAATGGGAAGAGGACAAAAAGCTCTTTTAAGCATGTCTAGATTTAGAGCTTCTGTTATTCCTCTACCTCTTTCCATCCTTCTAAATTAATCCACTCTCGCATCATATTCAACACTTCCCCAGTACCAAATGCCTTCCCAGTACAAAAACCAGTCCAGAGATAACCCATAAGCAAGAACAACATAAGAACTTCACATGCCTTTCTCAATTAGAATTTAAGCTATGCTGCACGATTACATCAATTTAAACATATCTTTCCTTTTCCATTCTCAATTTAATGCATCTGGGATATGGTGATGACAGCATCAATTTCAAGGCTCAAGCAAAAGGCATACACCAGTTCCTTTAATGCCTTTGCTACCAAAACAGGACAAATTACAAACATTACCAGAGAAATGAGCAGTGCAGGAAGTCTTACTGAAAAATGAGAAAATCAAGATGATAAAAATGTCATCTGTAGACCTTTAGAAGTACTTGTAAAACTAGAAGTATAAAATTGTAAATAAGAAGCTTTAAATTGCTGAATTTCCTTAAATATGCATCATCCTCCTCCTTTTAAGCTTGGAACTTCTTTTATCTAGACCATGCCAACGAGATTATCCATGGCACTTTCCTGCACGATCGATTTCAGATGCTAAGGCCAGTACCTTTGCTATCATTCACTGCTTGCACAAGTTTAGCTGCAGGCCTCTTGACTAAATGGAAAAGCACTCAAGCACACCAAGTACCAAGCAGAGGACTAACAGCAGTGATGAGGTTGCTGATGGTCCTTAATTTTTATTTAGCTTAAATATCACCACATCAAAACACAGCTTTTCAGAAGGTTATTTGTTTAGAATAAAGAATCACTAGTCTATTAAAACCACCAGAATAGAACACATTTATAAATCAGAGAATGAAGGGAAGTAACCTACATTCAGCCCAAGCTACCCTAGGCTCAGTATTTGTTATCTTCTTGCTTGCCTGAGGACTTTATGATTTACTCAAACACAGCCTTTCATTTTTAGGTGCAACAACCAAGAACAAAGCCCAAAGGCTTCTGTTCCTTCCAGCAGCTTAATTACTAATGACTGGAGAAGAGTCTATACTAGACTGAAGTAAGCATAAGACAAGCTTTTCCCTTATTTCCACAGCTCACTGTCTGAAGAATCTAGTCTCCAATCTGGAAACAGCACCACAACATCAGCTCATGTTTTTTAGCTTCCTGTTTTGCATTAATCCAAATAATCATAACAGTGACTCACTGATTTTCAGGTTAAACTATATCCCCTTATCATAAGCCATCTGTTTAGTCTTTAGTCCTGAAAAATCTTATGTGCATTTATGTGCTCCAATGAAAATAAATCAAGAAAATCAAAAGCATTGCTATCAAAGACATGGAAAATGAGATAACATTCATGAAAATATACTGAACTTATGAATAGGCTCACCTTAAATCTTTTATCCTGCAGGACTTTCTTAATGGCCACAAGCTCTCCTGAATCACAGAGTTTGGCTTGATACACAACACCAAAAGATCCATTTCCAATCACCTTGGTGTCTGTGTAGCTAACTTCTTGTGGTCGGTCTGGACCTTGTCCAGGAGTTGCCACTACTGTAGTCACTTTGCTGCCATCTTTGTCTCCTGGGAAGCAAGAGATACACAAATAATCAAAATACATGCGTAAACAAGATGAGCAACAAGACTGAAATAGAAGAGGGTATGGGAAGGTTTTGAGTCAGCATGTGTATTTTAATATTATAGAGAAAAAATAAAAAACCTTGACAAAAATGCAAAAAAGCCACAGACTGCATTTTTTTTTAAACTGATATATATCAAGTGGTGACAATTTTTCATTTAGATTATTGCTAACAGAAGTATTTTCCAAAAGCAAATAGCTCAGCAATAAAATGTGATGCACGATGAAGAGAAGTACCTATTTCTCCATCTGATGAATGTAAGCAGTATTGAACAGTGTTGTTTGTATTCCCAAAATGAAGCATTTCCCTGCATTTTCCTGTAATTGAAGAAACCAAACTGCCTGTAGAGTCCTGCAGAGCAGCACTCTGTCCTTTATAGGCTTATATCTGGAAAAAAATGCCAGAAGCACTCACTAAGTTTGTTACAAACCCAGCTACATGCAAAGCCTCAGCCTGCAGGCATTGGGAATCAAAACCTTTGTCAGAATTACAGAATTGAATAAAGCTGCACAAACCAACCAAAAACTGCTGTTCCACCACAGTCACTCTGCAACTCTCCAGGAACTTCTCAACCCGTGCTCATCACATCTGCTTATTAAGAAGCCTCTTTCCACAGCTTTCCCAGGGAGTCTCTTCCAGTCCTTTGCCACTCTTGCATTTAGGAAAATTTTCCTAACAGGTAGCTCAGATCACTTTTAGTACATTTTAGGTGAATTGCGCCTTGTTCTGCTCCCAGAAGACATGGAAAATAGTGCAGCTCACCCTACCCTCTTTCACACTACTACCCCTTTCAAATACATGAGGAACTGTTGCCAAAAAAACAAAAGTTACCATAACAGAGAAGTTATTTTTCTTTGGGGGACCTCTTCCCTCACTGCAAAAACTCTGGTAACCAAAACTAGCCCCTGAACAGGAAGCTCACCTCAGTGCTACCCAGCGTGCTGGTGACTTCTCACGTCTGACTTACAACACGCTTGTTTGCACAGAGCAGCACAATGTTTGCAGCTCGAGCAATGCTGCAACCTGCTCGACTCACGGTCAGACTGTGTAGCAAATTCTCTGTCCAATCTCTGTCCACTTACACTTATCAAAGCCTAATATTCTGTTTGTACTGACTGAACCGCATCCATGGTTACTTAACACTTTTGCCAGCTTGTCACATCCTTCAAGCACAGAGTCACCACCAGAAAGAGGTCCGTTTCACAGTGCTATATGAAGTTAAATTGGTGAACAACAATGAATCCTGTGAAACTCCTTAAAGACTCTGGAAAAAAAACCTTAAATATCTCATCCTAATTTTACCTGGAACCTCTTGTTGTGCTCAAACAAAATAAACCATTTTGTACTCCTTTCGGAGGATTTCCAGCAGTCCATTGCTTTCCTAGGCTTCTCATAAGAAAATGAGTTTGAAAACTTCAGAGTCAAGATGTGCTACTATTTCTTCTGTACCTCTACGATCCAGAAGAAAAGTAGGTTAGATCAGCATGATTTTCTCCTGAGAAAGTCACATTAACTGTTACTCACCTCTTATGTTACCTTTTATGATTTTACTAATATTTGCTTGCATGTATCCAACTACTCTACGAAACAAACTAACAAATTTAAAAAAAAACAACCCTGACACATTAGTGCTAATGGTGCCCATTACTTGCCAAGCAATACACAGCAGGTATATAGCCCTTCCCCAGGAGGGTCACAAGGTGAGATGCAGATTGACACATTTGAAGAGAAACAGAGAAACACACCGAAAAAGGAAAGAGGGAGGAATGTCTGCCCAGACTGCATAAATGGAAGCAAGACTAAAGCAGCATGGAAGCCAGGAAAAGAAAGAAACCAGGAGCTTTTTTGGTAAACAACTTCAAAATGGTAATTTCTGAGAGCCGCCTGCATTTTATTTTCCTGACTATTCTACGATTAGCACATATTTAAGTGATGTCTGCTCTACTGAAACAATCCTCATCATTTAAAAGGTAATCCCCCGCTTCCTCGCTTTTTGGGGGACTTTTTTTGGCCTTGGTCCTGAGGTCAGAGTATCAAGATTGCTGTTAATGAGGTTTGTTCCCCACTTTCAGTAAAATCAAGGTGTCTTAAGACATCATCATCATCATCATCATAAGTCCCTGGCAATACTGGTTGAGATTTGAAGTACTTGGTATCAAGAGATCTGCACTAAGGATACTCTTCAGAACTGCAGTTTGCTCAGAGGTCTCCACCACCACAAAAGGAAACCCTGAATTTCAAGCTATTTCTTCCCACTGTGGTGCTGCAGCAAACTGGCCAACTTCTCCAGAGCTCAAATGAGAACTCAGTCACCTTTACACACCTTAAGTCCAAGGAAACCAGCTCTTAACTAGTTAAAATCTCCAGTGCTTAAAAATAAAAGTGTAACAACTGACACTTTAACTAGCTGCATCAAGAATTACTTTGTTTCTTTACCAGAATGTTACAAAGCATTAAGCCTCCTAGATTTTTCTCCCAGTTTTCCTTTTTTCAATAAACTGCTTTTGCAAACCCATCCACAGAAGACACCCTACGGACTCCAACCTTTCAAAAAAAAAAAAAAGCCCATTAGTTTCAATTATACTCCATTACAGATGAACCTGAGGGACTGTAGGGGCAAAATTCACCTTACACCTCTGACAGCTTTGATCTCAAAAGAGTAAAACAACTCGCTGCTTTCCAACGTATACAAACAATATGTATTTTTACCACAGCATCACCCGGGACCCCAAGCCTGCTTTGCCATTGGTGTGCTACACAGATGTATGTACTGTTGAGGAGACCATACACAGTTCAGAATGGTTATCCTAATTTTTATTATTTGAGCAGCAAGAGTTGACTTAACGGCCAAACAGCATATAAAGGAGTTCCCTAAACAGCTCTGGGAAATACTGGTTTTAACCAGCATGACAAAAGACAGTGGAAACACCCTTTTCCAGCAGTCTTCAGTACCTTCAAATTGAGACTCCTACCAGCAAACACCAAGAAGCGTTATACCACAGTAAGTCCTAATGAGAAGCTTAAACAGTTTCGTTTCATCTCATCCCTTTCACCTCTTATTTCGTTTCAGACTGACAGACTTAGTGGCCCCAGTGGAAAAGCAGGCATTGTGAAACAAACAATACTCTCGACACCTTTGATTGTAGGTCTACAATAGAACTAGAACATTACATTGAAAAACTAAGGAAGGAAGGAAGAAAGAAAGGACTAAACACCAAAACACTAAACAGCTCTTGCAGCAGAACTCACATCAGAAGAGTCACTAGTATTCATCCAGAAGTAGCTGCTTTCTGGGGTGAGTGGCAATATGACCTATCTTTACTATAAGAAAAAAACCTCCACAACCCAGTTTCCTATGACTGTACAACCACCATCTAGGCAAACCATCTTTATAATGAAAAGAACAGAATTGCAAGTTAAAATAAACAGCTATCATTCTGTAACACACCTGGTATTTGCACTTGGTACATTTAATGCAAATCCTTAAATCATTTCCCCACACTATTTCAATGTTTAACATCCATGATGTGGTATTTGGGGGTGAGAAGTCTGATGTGCAACAAAATCCAGGTATTTCAATTCCAAAATGCTCTGATCTTTCTATCTCGCTCTCCACCTTTAGCACATGACCACCATATGGAACAAATCACAAACATTAGGTAAAGTCAGTGTTTTGCAAGCAGAGAATACTCATCAGTTTGCGTGAAGAAAACAACATACTCCACTTACAAGAGCACAGTTTATTAGAGCATCAGTGCAAGCTCCAATTCCCTCTTCCTTTCCAGTATCTTGGTATAACTTCAGAATGGCTCATATCATTACTTTACCTAACGCCAATGGCCACTTACCCTTTCAAGTTGAGTATTAATTCAGTTTTATACACTGTGAAAAAGTTTAATATAGTAATTTTTGTTCTTTGTTTATACAGTTCCCCAATTAAACCAACACAAATACAGATCAGTATTATTTTAATGAAATATCCCTATGTTTTGGGAACAAGGGACATGCATCTCAAAAAAGAATAGTGGCAGGTGAGACAAGGGCTTCTGCTACTGGATAAGCATTCTGTCACATAAATACCCCAGCAGCTGCAGATTCCTACCTCTAAAGCTGACCATTTTACAAGCATACAGCATGTGTACTTTTTGACAGTGCCTAAATGTAGCTCTCAGTCAACAAAATTCACTTTAGCCTTCAGAGACCATGAAGGACTTCCTTCACTATTGATCAGAACTCAACCCACATCTTCTACTGGATGGGGTCTGGATAAAGTCCTAAATTAGGTCTGCACTACATCCCTTCGGTTGTTTATCCTCTGATGGAGCTGTACAAACACATGTTAACACAAGTATAGTCAGAGAGCTAGGAGTCTTTTTTTCTTTCAACTACATATACACCCTTTTCCTCCTCTTCTAGGTGTTTTGGAAGTTGAAGGGAAGAAACAATGAATCAGTAGGATGTTTACAGCTGCTTTCTTCCTACTTCAAACGCAAACTCAATCCTTTGGTCTGTCTATAAACTCCTCCTTTTCTCCCCTCTCTTTTAACTTCACCCTCCTCCAATGGCTAAACTCCTCCTTGCTGGCATGTACAAAGGTCCTCCCATTAGATGTTACTTAGGTTAAGTCCTAAAAGAAAACTTCACAGACTTAAACCACACTCTCTACAATGTCTGAATTCATAAAGCTTTCTGTCCCCTTCATTCAAATATCTTCACTGATCCATACTGATTCCCAGTGTCACCACCCTATTAAGATATGGCTCAATATTAAGTTAGTGCTGGGTACTTCTCTTTCCATGCCTACGGCCTCTCCACACTCCATCTTAATTTGCTGAATGCTCAATATGGTCAACAAGTCACTTCCGCAGAAACCCTACCCTGCTGGAGCTGGCCCCTACCGATCTGGATAGGTTACAACCAGCAGCTGACAACTATCTATAGAGAAACAAGTGACCAGGAGAGGGTGGAAGTCTAGCAGAATCATGCTGGCTTATTTCAGTCTCTGATAATTGAGAAGGTCAAAAGATCTGAATACTCTGTGAAACAAATATCTTATTAGAAAGCACAAGAAAAGGTGCTAGGATCTGATGCAAATCATCAGATTAGGCTATAAAATAAAACATATGGCTTCTTTGATACCTCTTCAGGACATGTGAAGGAAGGAGGTGGTCATCAGTTGCTCTGAGTGTCTTCACTGTGTAACATATGCTTGAGGCAATACACAGGAATGCTACATGACATTTTTTCTAATTATTTCCCTACTACATTTTTTAAAAGGTTTATTTCAGAAAAAGCTAATAATTATGAGCCAGTACAGGGGAGAAAGCATAAAACCAGTTATTTATGAACAGCTTTAATAGACAGCTTTCCTTCTTCCTCAGTGAACTGCATGAACGTTACCTAGAGACAGTAGAACATAGAAATGAACAGTAAAGGACCAAATCTGGAAAAACAAAACAAAACAAAACAAAAACAAACAAAAAACACACAAAAAAACCCTCAGGCAATAAAAGAAAGGAGTCTAACAAAATACAGTGTTTTGGTTTTCCAATTTATCCCAAATAAAATAAGTCCTAGAAATTTCAAAAATAGCTCAGGTCACATACTAAACAAGACCTGTAAATGTGCCAATCATCATCCAGAGAAAGCAGAAGCATTCACTAAATATAAAGTTTTTATATATAAACACACACTTGTTGTAGCACAGGAAATGTCATCTGACTTCTTGACTGTAAGTGAATACTGCAATAAAAGAGTGGCCATCAGACATTACTGAAGATCAGAAGAATCTCACAATTTGTATCCAAGGACCTTGGAAGATCTAGCTAGTAAGCCTGAGAAGTGATGTTGATTTTCAAAAGGAATCAGAATGCTCTGAGAACAAAGGCAAATTGGACAATCCACATGACCCTACAAATCTGACAACAATTTCAGATTAAGTACCATAACCAGCAAGTTTGATAATGAACAAAGAAGCAGTAAAGTGGTTATATTATAGAGACTGGATTGTTGGACTCCATGCTTTTGAAAAGATTACAGGTTCATTCAGGAGAAAGAAGAGGAAAAAAGCACTGTGACTTCTGGAGGGCTTCTGACTTGCTATCGTATCCTAATTTAAGGAAGAAACATGTATACAGAAAGAAACATGATTATTAATGAAATAATACAGTAGTCCATAAATTTCAACCTAACTGTGATCTAATAAAATATAGTAGGAGGCCCAACCAGCATTAATTTTTGGCCTCACACTTACTGCTTTAATCAACAACCTGAAAGAAAAGCTCTTGAGTTCTCAGGCACAAGTGTTATGCAGAGTGTTATGATCTACAGATCAATGAAAAAGCAGCTGGTCTCGCTTCATAACCCAGGCACAAATTAAGAGGGATCCTGCACCCAAGGTGGCAGGCCAAACAGCCAAACCAAGCAAAGCCATCCAAAGAGGGAGTCAAACTCCTGAACTTGTAAGACATCCTGGTAGAAGTACCTAAGCACAACACTGGTCTCGAGAACTAAAAGGAATCATTAGACATTTGAGCAGAGGAGTATCAGGCAGGAAACAAAGAAAAAGTCATTTCTCTTTCCTATTTGGCCTCCATACAACAGCTACTGGAATAGTGTGCTCACTCTTGACAGCTAAAAATCAGGAGTGATGATTCAAAACACTACAAATTCAGGAAGAACAACAACCAAAAAAAAAAATTCTGACATTATAAGGTCAGAAAAATGTATTACTTTGAGTGAAACTTTAAGAGCTCAAACAATTTGAGAAAGCTGGAGGATTATATCTAAAAATTACCTGTTTAAGGAAAAGACATTTCAAGAGAGGGCTCTGATTCACAGGTGGAGAAGATATTGCACATACTGACCAGAAATAGAAATTGCAGGAGTCTGGGACAGAACTGGGGGTGGACAAAATGAATAAGGACATTATTTTTTTCTAAAAAACCGCTGGAAATTAAGGCTATTTTTGCAACACAGGATCTTAATTGAGATCAGAATCTTGTCTAAAGCATACAATATGTCTGAACTGCAACTGTTTGGCTTGAAATAAGAAAGCCTGCAAAGGATAAACAACATAATGATTCTCTGGGTCTTAAGAAGGTCAGAAGGGTTCAATACCTCGGAAACCATTTTTTTTTCTACCCACCACTAATGCAATAGTGCCATAGCTCAACACTGAGTATGCTGCTTTCCACAACAGTTAAAACTTACATTCAATTTAAACCAAAAAATAGTGACGTGATAAATGTTGGAAAGGTGCACAGTCATTCTTTGGCTTTATTGTTTATGATCAAATGATAGTCACAGTTAATTATGTGCTGATTCAGTTCAATCCACAGAAAAATAATCAGGACAAATTTCAGCAACAACTGCCAAGCCAAAGACCACCAAGGTAAATGGCTTCTAACACTCTACCCTGAATCAAAGTTGCCATTGCCTCTAGCTGGTCACAAAGGAAGGAAGACAAGAGAAAAACGTTCGTTCCACTTGCACCAAACAATAATAATGCTTTTCAAACATCAATCAATTTGAAAACCTTCCAGGAGCAAAACCTGTAGCCTTGACAAACTGTTGGTATATCTACAGTTTGCTCAACAGCTACTAAAATGGCAATACTAAGTGCTAAGTTTATGCAGGAGGCAACTTGAAAATGGAGTAAAAAATAAACACAATAGCAGTGACTGACTTCTGTCTAGAAAAACAAACTATACCAGCACCAAAAAAATAAGTGGCAACAGCCCAGAAAAGCAACACAACTTCATCAGGAAAAAAAAGAAATAGTGTGTAATTCAACTGGGCTCTGTCTTCATGCCTTTTTGAGGTCAGTATGTCACAAGGAAAAAGCATGAAACATTTCCAGGAGGCACTACTGAGGCAGATGAATAACAATGAAGTGATTGGCTTTAACCAACATGGCTTCACCAAGGGCAAATCATGCCTGACTAACCTGGTGGCATCCTATGACAAGGTCACAACATCAACAGATGGGAGTAGAGCAACCGATGTCATTTACCTGGACCTGAGTACGGCCTCTGACACTGTCCCACATGACATTCTGGTCTCCAAGCTGGTGAAATATGGGTTTGATGGATGGACAATTCAGTGGATAAAGAACTGGCTTGATGGCCACTCCCAGAGTGATTGCCAATGGGTTGGTATCCAAGTGGAGACCAGTGACAAGTGGAGTCCCTCAAGGATCAGTACTGGGACCAGTTTTTGTCAGCGACAGACAGTGGCATTGAGTGCACCCTCAGCAAGTCTGCCGAAGACACCAAGCTGTGTGGGGCAGCTGACACGCTGGAGGGAAGGGATGCCATCCAGAGGAACCTCGACAGGCTGGAGAGGTGGGCCCGTGCCAACCTCATGAAGCTCAACAAGGCCAAATGCAAGGTCCTCCATCTGGGTCGGAGCAATCCCAAGCACCAATATAGGTTGGGCAGTGACTGGCTTAAGGGCAGCCCTGAAGAAAAGGACTTGGGGGTACTGGTGGCTGAGAGACAAAACATGAGCCATCAGTGTGCTCTTGCAGCCCAGAAAGCCAATCATATCCTGGGCTGCATCAAGAGAAGTGTGGCCAGCAGGTCAGGGGAGGTGATTCTGCTCCTCTACTCCTCTCTCCTGAGACCTCAACTGAAGTACTGAGTCCAGTTCTGGAGCCCCTATTGCAAGAGGGATATGGATGTGCTGGAACATGTCCAGAGAAGGGCCCCAGGGAAGATCAAGGCGCTGGAGCACCTTTCCTATGAGGACAGACTGAGAGAGTTGGGATTGTTCAGTCTGGGGAAGAGAAGGCTCTGGGAGACCTTATTGTGGCCTTCCAGTATCTGAAGGGGGCCACAAGAAAGCTGGGGAGGGACTTTTTAGGCTGTCAGGCAGTGACAGGACTGGAGGGAATGGATTAAAACTAAAGAGAGGTCGATTCAGGTCGGACATTAGGAAGAATTTCTTCACCATGAGGGTGGGGAGACACTGGAACAGGTTGCCCAGAGAGGTGGTGGAAGCCCCATCCTTGGAGGTTTTTAAGACCAGGCTGGATGGGGCTCTGAGCAACCTGATCTAGGGGGAGGTGTTCCCACCATTAGCAAGGGGGTTGGAACTGAATGATCTTTAAGGTTCCTTACAACCCAGACAATTCTACGATTCTATGAAAATGTGACAGTCATGACATACCTCATGAGCCTATATTTGATATAACAAACACACAAGCTAATATCAAGAGATACAGAATTTATCTTAAAGAACAGCATCTGTATTTCGTGCATCTGGGTTCAGTCATTCCACATGCCACTGGAGGTTTAATTCTCCTCACACAGGTAATCATAGATTTTTTGGAGTCCACATTCAGTTCCCTCTCTTTGAAAGCATAATGGTAAAGACTGCAAGTCTTTAAAAAATGAACTGGTTACTAAGCAGGTCCCAGAACATGCACATGATAGGCTTGTTAAAGTGTCCACTGCAAGGTGACATGAAACTCTAAGGCACTGACTTTCCACAAGTTTTTATATCTTAACTAAGGAAGTCAAAGCAAGCACAGTACAGCATTGACCACATGGTTCTACAAGCCTACCCCAGCATAAGCGTGACTGAACAATGGAACAAAAACCAAAGCAAAATTTACACAAGAGGAAAAAGGGTAGGAAGAGCCCTGTTGTTCTAGCCCAGATGTATATCATGTAAGCCATCAGATGACCTTCCCTGGATCCAGCTGTGACAGGTGGGATTCCAACAGCCAGCTCCTTAAATCGGTCACGGGGAAATCCCAGCAGGCTACCATCCCATTGACCTATAAACCAATCAGCTTAGTCCAAGAGGGATGTTTACTTGTAGTGTTTGAAGAAGAGACTCCTCTTACTAAAGCTTTCCTTCCTACCACTGTGTGAGGTGGTGCTCACACCTTTGGGGCATATCTAAGGCTTGTGGTAACCACCTCTCTCAGCAACGCATCAAGTATTCTGTCAGTCATGGCACACACAGACCACCACAGTAAATTTCTAAGCATGAAAGCTTTCTCAAGTTGCATTTAACACTGAGGTGAGAGAGAAACCCTGCCCCATTACCTTAGAGGGCAGCATTAAAATAATTTTTTCTCTGTGACTAAACAAAATATCCACCAGAATGTTATACTTAAATTTCTGCTTTAAAAAAAAAAATAAATACAGAAACATACAATTAAGGTAATCTAAACTCCGGCTGCCAGTGGGGTTTTATAAGCAGTCTCATGCTTGTTAACAAGTTATTTTTAGCAGGCATTCTTTCTGTTCTCCTCTCTCCCCACCCACACGCAGACAAACCCACCACAAGAAAGTTATTTAGTTATATAAATCAACTTTAAATTTAGACAAGGTGATTCCACAAATTAGAAAGCAAGTACTGAAATGATCATAACAGCCTTTGGTTTTATAATCTCAGGACAGGTCATTCCTGCCCCAAAGAGCTTACAGATTAAATGCGGCACAAAAGACAAGGACAGAGATAGGGAATGAGTGGAAACAGCATGACAACATTGTTTTCGCATGAGACGGTGGCCTCTGAATTATCCCCTTTTGCTGTATAGCTCAGAGTTAATTGCTAGCTGAGAAATTCAGCCCATACAGTACTAGGATTTCTTACTTGAAGTTTCCTTTAGTTGTTCCTCCTCTTACATCATCAAGGAACATGATTTAGCAAACATTTGCCAAAGACAACTATAGCAGTTCAGCTGACACGTAATAACTTATAAAACCCCTGTAACTGAGCCCTGACAGGGCACTGGAGACCCCAAGTTACAAACAGATCAGATTTACCCACTTGTTCGTGCCATTCAACTGTTGACCCTCAACAAGTCTACAAGTGTCTTCTAGCAAGGCTGATACAGGGACTCCACCTTTGGACACCTATTGACATGCCTACTTTAACAGCACTGTCAGAGATTCCAGACCTCCCTCCCCTTGGAGACTAGAAAATGGTAAACAGCACATCTGGGGAACTCCTAGATGGCCTATAATCTTCCCATCAAATATCTGGTATGACTTGTAAGTCTTTCACTAAAGTAGTTTCTTGTAAGCCACTGAAGTAGAAGGCTGTCTACTTGCTGGATACCTCCCTGGCTGAGTTGTAACCACATTTGTTATAGTTTCTGAATCTAGTTAAATGTACATATGCCAGCAAAGTACATCTCTGATCCCTGAGAATAGAGATCACCACTTTTTTGTTTTCCTTTTCATTCCCTCTCTGCATCCACTACAATGTTTCTAACACGCATTAAGCCGAACCCTCAAAAGAGCCACCTGGCGTAGCTGCAAGTCAACAAGACCCTACCACACACTTGCACAAAATAAGAACATCTTAATACATCAAAGAGTCTCCATTCTTCCACTGGGATTTAAATAAGAAAATCTTTCATTTGTGTTTATTATAGCAAGTTTCAAGTGTGACTAGGACCTCACTGTGTTAGGCACAGCACCGGGAATAAGAGACAGCTCCTGCCCCAGCACGCCTGCAGTTCAGCCTGAAGAGCAGGCAGACGTGACCTAGGCTGAGACAGCACAGCCCACAGAGGAAACACTACAATGGTCCCTTGTTTCAGGAAGGCCAGAAGGTCGGAAAGACAGACTAAAAACAGAAAGGGGGGGAGAGAAGGTAAGGAACAACAAAGCAGGGAAGGGGGGAGAACTAAATACCCCAACCCCCCCTCAAAAAACCCAACAGAACCACACTAAAAAGCAAAACCAAAAAAAAAAAAAAAAAAAAAAAAAAAAAAAAAAAAAAAAAAAAGAAAAAAAAAAAAAAAAAAAAAGAAAAAAAAAAAAAAAAAAAGAAGGAGAAAAAGAAAAAAAGGCGAAAAAGAAAAAAAAAGAAGGAGAAAAAGAAAAAAAGGCGAAAAAGAAAAAAAAAGGCGAAAAAGAGAGAGAGAAAGAGAGAGAGAGAAAGAAAGAGAGAGAAATTTCCTCTGGCAGAGCCCTATGTGCTTTAACAACCACAAGCATCCCCTGCATCACTATGCTGAAGGCTTACTTTGTTCATTTGCACTTCTTTTTGTTTCATCTTTTTAGTCCAATACTTAGTGGTCTTTCCACATGAGGGTTGGTTTTTGTTTAGTTGGTTTTCTGGGGGTTTTTTTTGGTCACAGTAGACATTTTGTTTGGTTATTGAGTTATTGGGTTTTCATTTGTTTGTTTGTTTGTTTTAAGCATGGTTCTAGCTTCCCTAGGTAAATATTTTATATATTTCATATTGCAGACATCCAGAGTTTTGTTTCTGAGTGGATGTCTTCCCTATGTGCTTTCCTTACCAGATACATTTTGTTTGGATATGTATGATTCCATGATATGTAATCTCCATCAACTCACATCCTTGATGAGTAGTACAGGCTTCCTTCATTAATATACCTTAGTCTTCATCAGTTATCACTATCCTTTCAGTGCTAGCAGTTGTAGAAGATAAATATCATCAATCTTCTCTACTCAGGGGTCTTTCATTTTTAGATATTGTATTGGCTCACCAAATAAAAGTTTGTTTAGGTAGCATAGTATCAGGCATTTGCAAAAGATATCACCCAGACAGGATATCTTCCAGCAAATGTTTACTCAAAGAAACCTTTCAAAGAAATAACTTTGAAAGGTTATGCACCTTAAACCAGTGACCTTGTGTGTTGCTAACATAAACAAAAAAAAGGAACATGAGTTTTTTTGTCAAACTATAACAATTTTTAAGGCAAAATGTTGGTGATGACAGTGTTCTATTGCCATAGAAAGAATTGCAACCTCACAGATCTGACTTTATTACTAAAACTTGCAAAACCACGTTATAAGTAGGCATTTAGATATCCCCACACATGGATGAGTCAGTGTGCTCATGTCATGTGAGCACAACACAGGAACAAGGGTCCCCAGAGCTGCTAAACTAGCTTACTGCCTGACCTCAGGCAATCGCATGTAATCACTTGATTACAAGCAGTCTTAAACCTAGATTACTCTCCTGTAGATCCACCACTAAAACTTACACGATTGTTGTCTGGGAAGAATCCCTTTCTTTATTTTGGGAAGGTTTCTTAAAAGGCAGGTCTGGAGTTTGTTGATGATGATGCCAGATGAATCATCAGCCATTGTTTCTCAGAACAGTTTGCAAACAGCTCTGAGGACAGTCTCTTCCTGTTCCACAGAGGTAAAGTCAGACAAGAACCTATGCTGGGAACACGATATAGTCTGGGTTCCAGTGAAACAACTCATGGTGTGCTTCATGGGTGAAGAGACTATTTGTAAGACAGCTGAAGACCAGACAGCTACAGAGCTTTCAAGTGCATTAGAAGCTAAGCAGGAAGCCCATGGAGCACTAGTGTGACCTGGTACTTCATATTTACACCTTCCTTGCCTCTAAGGCAGACTGTGTGTATTGAATTAAACAGAACTACCTCAGATAGTACGTTTGAGAGCTTCAGTCAAGACATACTGATAATTACCTTAATCAAACCATAAAGACCAAAATATTTTGACTAAATAAAAATGCAAAAGGACAGTTTATGCCATTGCAGTCTTCAGAAGCAGTCTGTCCCTGGCTTCTTAGCTTGACAGTCAGCGTACAACAATCCTGAACAGAGAAGGAAAGCGTGTCCTCTGATTCTTGTTGATACTGCTTCTATCCCTCTTGGCTGAAACAGTTCATCCTAGTGTTGTTTTTTTTTTCCTCTCAGGCACCAAAAATACAAGGGAAACCACTATTTGCAAAAATACAAGGGAAACCACTATTTGCATCTTTTGTGAACGATGGGTATCTGGAGGATAATCTCAGTGTTGAAGCCAATGGTATATTGTCATTTCCCTGCAGACCTTCTTAAAGCAAGGAAGAAAGGCTACGTCTTTCAGACCTCAAAACATTAAAAGAGCCTTTACTCTCTTGAAGCAAAGCTGGATGAATTTGATACGTGAGGAAGAATTATGAAGGATTGAAGATATGCATGAAAGAACTGAGATAGGGTTCAGCTAAAGCTCATTTCAGTTACCTGGTCTGCCATACCTTCCTATATAATTTGGGCACAGCCCTACAATGTTCCTCAGTTCTCCATCAGCAAAAGAAAATAAAAATTCTCCCGTAATCTAAGGAGCAGTCAGGTTCTGTAATGGGAAATTAAACATATCATCCATAATTTGTCAAGGTGGAATGAGCAAAGCCAACAACATTAAAGCATTCACTGTTACTAGACCTTGTATGTGGCTAAAGTCAACAGTATCGGTATAGATGTTCATATTCTGTAATGTTTATAGAAATCAGTGCCATCAAAACCGTACCCATGCATAGCTTCATGTTTCTTCCTAGTTTCAACCACAGTAGCATGAAGATTAGGACATGGGGAGCTAGCGAGTTTGTTTACTGCAGCTCTCTTGATAACTGTGCCTAGACATAGGAAATTTGAGGTGGAGTTACTACTTCTCAGGCCACTTTTTCTGACCTCATTTTATAGTGGATCCACACTAGCATTATGCATGTCAGATAGTGTATTTTACAGCCTTCACTTGCTTGTGTAGTCCTTTACTTGCTTGTGGCTGCACTACCCTCATAAACTGCCACAGCACTCAATCACACCGTATCTAGGTACCTAAATGCAAGACACTAGAGCCCAAAACAAGCAGACTGATATTTTCTCAGGCTAAGCAAGACCATTCTGAATGCAGTTACTCTTTGTAACACAGCTGGGAAAAGGTACCTCACAGTGACATGCAAGTAAGACTGCTGCTCCAGTCCTAGCCCCAGGAGATTCATGGGTGAGATCATCCCAAAGGATTCAACACAACCTGTATGCCTGCCTTGCTGCTTCTTGCTGCTTTCAGTGCCAAAACCAAAGAATGAAGCTTTTTGTTTGAGAGTTAGTTAGCGTGTCCATGAGCTTATCCCTAGAGAATTATGCAGCTGCAGAGTGATATGGCTGGAGATGGAGACGAGAAAGTTTAGCTTAGCTTTGCCTCCCTGGCCCTGGGCAAAATTTGTTTATTGCAGCCAAACAAGAATTTATACCTTTCATAAAACTGCATTTTTTAATCTTTCCCAAAAGAGAAAAACCTCCCCCTTCTCTCAACAACAATTCCCTCACTTAAAATGCCATGGAGTATTGACCGACTGTCTATTTCCACTTTTTTTTTGTTTAGGATCAGCAGCATATTTTCTTAAAGAAATAATACCTTCAATGAAAAATTTTTTTTCAGGCAAGTCTCAGTGATACCTGGATGGATTACCCACACTGCGGATTCACAAGGCCCTGCCTTCCTTCAACACTCCTGGCCTCAGCACCACATCTGAATGGAGAAACGTTCATCCCACTGGCACCCGGCCCCATTCTGCCTCCTTAAAGCTGCTTCTGTTCTCTACAGGAATCCGTTTACCAGCCTTTCAAAGGTGAGTGCACTAAATATATCCTTACTGCCCAATTTATTTACCTTTTATATCAGCCTTGGGTTTGTTCTATCTGGGTTATTCTACCACTGCCATTGCACTGCATAATTGAGAGTTGATTATTCTTTGAAACTGGCAGCTGTGAGAGGTGCTGATTTAATAGCCTAGAAGACCCAGCTCCTCAAGTTTATCTGCAGTGGGCCTGAGTACAGATAGTGAGAATGCAAAGGACAGGAGCAGCACTCCATGGCAATTTAGCCATGCTCACTCAGTCCACAAGGCAGCACTACAATTAGAAGAGGTGATTTCATCCAATAGAGTCCAAACGGAGGCAGTATTCAAATGAACTACAGAAAAAAAAAAAAAAAAGAGCATGTAATTGAGACACTTGTGGATAGGGAAAGAACAGAATATCCTAAGAAATGGCAAGTTATACCTGGGTATATGAGGTATAATTGAGGCTGTCTTATAGTCAAGCCACAGTGGTTCAGAAAGGTTGAAGTACACGAGAACTAAGATTGCTAATGTCTGCAAAACCTGTTTAGATTTCAAAGCTGTCAGTCTGGCACCTTTTAAGAGCCTGAATTCATTGTATGACAGCAAAGTGAAATAATTTATTTGTGGGTGTGGGTGTGTAATAGTGACAAATTTGAGGCTAGAAGAATTCCTCACATCCCTTGGCTAATGATACATAAATTTCTATGCAAAACAAAAATAATCTCTGTTTCAGTAAACTACAGTGAACAAACCTAATGCTAAAACATACCTGGCTGAGTCAGACTTAATTTTGGAACAAAACAAAACACCTCACCCACCCTGAAAGATAAGGTAGTTTCTCTTAAGAAAAACAGGAAAGCTGATCTGTGAACAAGGACAATCAGAAGACCGTCAGAATAAAAAAATCAGTCAGCCAAAATACTCTGCACAAGATGAGGAAAAAAGACTTAATGTATTGAACATGAGAAGAGAACTTCATCTGCTTGTAGATTCTGTAAATTAACTATCAAACTACCAAGAGAAGCTGGGACTAGAGTTTAAAGTCTTCCACTCATATGACTATCCAGATGAAGGATATGTATAGGGGAGTCTCATATAGCTGCCAGTAAACTATGATGAGAGGAGGGTGGTAAAATGTTAGTAATGTGTCTGGAGGGGTTTCTAAGTAAGTTGGTTCTAGAAAAGCCCTCTAGGCCCAGCCTTCCCAGCTGAGAAGGGACCATTTCCTTTTTCTCAGAAAAAACCCACTGACCTTTATCTTCAGCATATGCCTCTGGAGAGCTCCTCAAACAAAGTGTTTCAGTGGAAATAAATGAGGTGTGTGTCCTTATCATTCTTCTTCCTTGTTTGTACATGAATTTCAGTTGCCAGTGATAGCTGTACGTAACTCAAGCTTTCAATCTCCCTCCTTCACATCCTGACACATTTTAAAGTTCTACCTTCTGCAGATAATTTCCTGTAGTGGACTGGAGGCAGACATGCTGAAATACTATAGCAAAGGTTCTTGTTGTTATGTTTCTAGTTGTCAGAAACAAATTGCCAAGAATCCTGTTTCCTTGAACTTGAATCCTGTTTTTCAACCTTTTCTTCCTAAACCAATACAAAGAGATAGTTCAGACCATACGTGGATCAAGAACTGAAGTTTCCAGCCTTTATCAAAGGACACCCAGCTAGAAGTTAAAAGGCAGTCACAGTACCACCTTCTAGAAGGTGTAATATGAAAATGGTGTGTTTTGCCCCAAATATTAAATTCCCTTTCAATTTGGAACAGAAGAAATTTAAATGTCTTACCATGACAGTAAGCTATGCCATAGCTTGCCTTTCTGAGTAGAGGGCTTCTCATAAGGAGCCTCTTAGATACATGAGGTGTATGCTCTAAGTATTAATCAAAGTCTTGGAAGTGGTGGGTGCTGAAGTGGAAGCCATTAGAAGCCTATTATTTTATCATCATCCTGCTCAGATCTGATATTAAAGCAGTACTGCACTCCCAATCATTTTTTCAGCTTAATGTACCAATAACAATTAACAAAAAATGATGTTTTAAAAACAAAACCAAGCTGTCTTATTCTCAGATAGACCTGGTCTATACTATGTGTAAGCAATAAACTTTCATATACCTCCATTGTTAATTCAAAGTCAGTGTCAACAACCTGTCTCCTAGGTTTCTTAAACTCTAAATCGGATCCTTTCATGCTGTTACATACTTAATATTTTACAATCTGCCATCCTAGTGCTCTTGCAAACTACTCTGTTCAGAAAATACTCATGAACTGTGTACAGTAAGAAATAAGAATACTTTTTCCTCTATTCTGCTGCCACTGACTTCAGACTTATTCAGAGTGCAACTTTATTAAAACTTCTGTTTTGATTCTAGTGAAATTTAACTTCTCCATGCCCACTTCAGGGTGGTTTTTTAGTTAATTTTAATTGCATTACCCTGTTTTGTTTGGAAATTATTTAGGCCTAGGAGGCCTTGTAAAAGTGTGTTCTTTCAGTCTTCAGTTTCTAGGTGGCCAGAATTGTGCAAAACTTGGACAATGCCATGGTTTGTTCCTTCTTTCTCCTACCACACATCCCTTTATTAGGGTTGTGATTTGTGCTCACTTTTTTATGGTCTGTGTATTACAATACTAAATACAATGTTTAGGTTAAAGAATCAACTACGCTAAGCCTAATAGTATGTATTATAGGCAATCCCTGCCCTGAAGGGCTTCAATTTAAATACAAAAGATTGAAGAAAAGAATTGGAGAAAGGGGTGGTGTCCCAGAGAAATTCAGCAATTTGCACAGTCACTAGACAAGATTTGAATTCTAGGCTCCTGTAATTATTTTATTTCAATTCTACCCCTTTTATGAAGGCAAATAATAATTCCAGTCAGAAATAAAAATAAAATAGCAGGTTTGATGTTCAGGTCTTCATTCACTTGATGCTGCTACAACCAATGACAGAAGGTAGAGAAGATGTTCATGTTTTAATGTTAGACTATCCCAGAAAAGCAAGTTTATAAAATGTGGCAATTCAAGAAACAAAAAAACCCCAAACAAACAAAAAGGAAAAACTATGAGAAAAACTTTGAGAAATTTAACACAGGTACAGAGATTAAGCTTTTTGCTTTTTATCCCTTCACCATGTCCTTCATTCTGAGTAAGCTTTGCTGTCTATAGTTGCTTAAATATCAGTTGTGGCATCTGTTATACCACCTTCCTAACCTAAAGGAGAAAAAATAACCAAGCGGCTAGCCTCCTCTTGGGAAAGGTAAAGTCATTATGGATGATAAAAGCTGCTTGATCCAAGGTTCAGCATGACAGATCATTTCAATAACTCCAGTGAGCATGTACCCAAGAACATTAGTCTTCATTTTCTCCTAACAGTATTTGAATAGGCATTTGAAAGGAAATGTAGTGATTCCTAAAGACAAATATTTTCACATCCGAGGTAAAGGGAATCATAAGTGGTTTAGACATAACAGCAGATTAAGAGTCAAAAAACCTGTCCCCTCCCCAGTCTGTAAACTCACTCTGTGCATTTAAATAAGGCACTGAAAACCTCTGAAATGATTTCCCTACATATTTTTACCTGAAGATTACACACAGATTTTATGAAATAAGCTCTTTAAAGTCCTATTTACATCTTCAGAGTAAAGATTTTCTGTAAGTGTCAGATGTTACTAACATCAGTAATAAGAGTAATACAACACAGACATGAATGCCATTCACCTGTAAGGTTTAATTATATCTTGGACTATTTCCTGCAAGTTACCTAGGCAGTAACTTCTTATTCCCTTATACTCAAAGTATCAAGAGCCTTATAAAGATTTTATGTTATTTTCTTTATGAAGTCTCATTGCAAGTGAATAAAGAGCCCTCATCTTCACTGCATACAGGTAGGATTAACATTATTAATTTAAGAAATAAAAAACATAGACTATAGCTAATATGTTGCCATACATTTCATTTAAAAACTCCAAGAAGCATTCTTCTGGTCCTTCAGTTACAACCAATCTAAAAGATAACTAAGAGCTAGGCAAGTATTTTTGTATCCTCCATAATGCTACACAGCATTTACCTTAGAAGTGTTCACAGTATTATGTGATCCCTCTTCTATTAATTCAAAATATTTGCTTATACTAAAATTGGGATTTTACATCAAAACATTGAAAGAGTTTGTGGATAAATTATATATACACTCACAAAAAAAAAAAGGACAGCTTTATTGACATATTTAGTGGTGTACTTTTATATTATTTCTTACTATACCTATTCAAGGGGAAACTTGGCAGAGCATCTGTTTTAGGACCCTAGCAAGGTTCTAATTTCACAAGTGTGGGGTTAACCCCAAACAGCAACAAAGCACTATGCTGCCGTTTGCTCACTCCTCCCCCCCATCATCAGTGGGATAGGAAGAATTAGAAGAAAAAGGTAAAACCTCTCAGGCTGAGATAAGGACAGTTTAATAGGAGAGCTTAACATGAGGAGAGAAGTAATATTAACAATAATAATAAAAGAATGTAGAAAGCAAGTGTTGCACAATTGCCATTGCTCATGACCCAGAACCCAATGCTCAGACTGTTAACAAACCCTGATCCATCCTTCTCCCAGCCAGCTCCCCCAGTTCTATACTGACCATATATCAAATATCCCCTTGTCTAGCTGTCCCGGATGTGACCCTTTGCAGCTTCTTATCTTAACTCTATCTCGGCCAAACCCAGGACAAGAAAGAAGTTGAAATTGTACCTCTTCCAAACAAAATCATATCATTTTTACTAAAACCTCCTCAAAATTACTTCCAAAATACTGAAGCATACAGACATCTAAACTTCAGCAAGATTTATTCAGTCCAGCATAGAAACTTCAAAAGCACGTATCTTCAAATGCAACTGGTATCTTGCTCTTGTACAGAAACCTGTTTCTTACGACAGTGTTAGATGAAGTGTCCCATCCTTTAAATATGTATGCACAAGCATAATATAAATGCCTGTAGGAAGGACATTCCATTTGACCTTCCAGTGCACTATACCTCTTGTGATCACTGACACCAGTATGTTAGTTGTATCACTATTATTTTCCAAGGGTGTATCTGTGCATATGTATGTTGTGCATCAATGTTGGTGACTGTAAAAAGAAACAGAAGTGGAAAATCACATGTCCATGTTTGCAAATAGGAGCATCATGATCAGGTTCAGCATGGGAACTCAGAAGCATGCAGTTTCTTAAAGAACTGTAGCTACTATTGATGTCTGCATTGGCTCAGCACTCATATCATCACTGCTGTAATTTGCTGCAGTTTAAAAAAAAAGTCAAAGCATTTTCTAACATTAATTTTCCTTGAGAACTAAGGAGCTTAACAGCGCTAAGTCATAGCTAGTTTTTTGTGAAACGTAAAAGATAATAACAATGAGTTGAATAATAATAACACTTAGCACTTACGTAGCTCTGTGTACTTTCAAAGTGCTGTACAAATACTAAATAATTAATCTTAATTAAAAAGGCCTTGAAAAGATTAAAGGACCCTTGAAATACGTGCATGCAAAGTGCTTCTTATTACTTCAACACAAGAAAGATCTAGCCCCAAATACCTTTATGTTTGAAAATAGAGGAAATAACAGTGCAACCTAAGCTTAAGGAAAAAAACACATGGAATAAGCCTTTGGTAACCAGCAAAGCTACTTGCACAAGTAAAAGCTGTAAGATGAAACCCTAAACTATATATCACAGCTTTTTTTTGCCTTTTTTTTTTTTCTTTTATTCCAGATATTTCAGCCTTTCAATATACTAGGCAAAAAGTCCCACTGACTTCACCAGGAGCAGTCTCTTCACAGTTTTTATGTGCTTTCTAAGAAGGTGTTTCTCTTTTGTAAATGGTTCCGTTTCACGTCACCTGTGGTGCACATAGTTATAAAATGAAGAAGCGTGTGTGTGTGTGTGTGTAAAACCAAACCTTTCTAAGGATAGGGCTTGTTCACAATGCTCCTGCCACCTCCCACCTAGAGAAATGCTGTGTTTCCTATCAGGGACCTCCCTTTTGTTCCTTGTAAGATGGAGGTTACCAATAAAAGGGCAGTACGCTGCACCAACTGACTTTCACAAGCCCATTTTACTTTTTTTTTTTTTTTTTTTTAAACACTTCACTAGGACCTGCTCCTCTACAGCAAGGGTTGTATACCAGCTGCTGTTCTCCCCTTCATAATGGCCAAAACATCAAGGCTGCATGCAGCAAGCAAGCAAGAGTACACTTCAGCTTCTTCTCATGACTGTAGGCTATCATACCACTTGATGTTACTTTCCATCCTTCCCTCTGTCTCACTTTTTCCTTTCATAACAGACCTACATGGACTTGGGATGCATCTCTCCATCTTGCTTTTCATTTTCAAGCATACTAAACTTTAATCCATACAGCATTAAACTCTCAAAAGCAATTTTTCTAGTGCAAAAAACTTTTTACTTAAACAGTCCACATAGCACTACAATAAACCCAGCCAGTCATTGCTATCTCTAGTGACAAGCAAGGAAAGATTGAAATGGATATTGAAGTCCATCAGTCTTCCTATCCATTTCTAGCAATCTGTTCCAAAGGTATTTTAACTAAATTTATATAAAACATCCTTTCTGGTTTTTGAGAGGTTTCTTTGTATTCTGCTCTCAGAAGTTACTGGTGATAACAGATCTCTGGGAACATACCAGATCTACAGCAGGCATTCTGTAAGTGTGCAAGAGCAGTGAAGTGATTTCTGGTCCGCAGATTTTGAGAATGAACAAGGAATTGCTGCTTGCATCTAAGACCTTAAAAACTTGTCTGTGGAAAAGGTAGAGAAGTGTACCACTTCTACATGATATGGTCCCCTTTGGAGGAGTTGGTACAGGAGGAAACAGCAGAACATAAATTAGAGGTGGCAATACATAAAACTGGAGGAACAGTATAGTCAGCAATTCTGGATTACTTTTGGAAGCCAAGCTATGATGTTTGTAAGGTTGGGCAAAATTGGGTGAATGTTTGGTAGAATTTCTTGCCTACATGTATCTAGGAGTAGCTTACATGCAACCTCAGCCTGAATAAGAAACTACTATTCAGGATGGATTTTAGTTCTGCCTATTCTAGCACATACAAAATGCCAGGGCTCTGGGCTTGAGCATTAAGCCAGTCTTTTTAAAGGACCAAAGCTTAAGCTCTGGAATACAAATTTTAAACAAGTCAAAGATTTTTGCAAGAGACGGTGAGCAAGAAAGGGGCAACATGGGAGATGTTCTTGTACTTTATGCTCCCAATGGGAAACACAAATCCCTTTTCTTCAGTCCATGATCTGCAGTGGACTCACCAACTTCTAAGAAGCCTGTATGCCTCATCATCCCCATCTTACACTTTAAGCAATGACTGACATATACCAGAGCTAAATGCAAATACAAGTATTACAATTAATTTCTTATTGTGAAGAAAAGAAAAAGGAGAAAAATCTGCATAACAGTTTTGAGATTACATATATTAGGCAGTTATGTTTAATATTTTTCACTAGATAAAATTGACAGTATCTCCATATTCCCCTTTCACAACTTCTGGTGAAGGTCAGGTATATTGCAAATTTAGCACCTCTCCTGCAGGCATATTGCGATTAAAAACAACTGGCATCTGGCTATGAATCCCCTCTGTCATGAATGGCCTGTATGACCCTGAATGAGCCGTAACAGACTTCAGGGGAATTATTCCATGTACAGAGGATCAACTCACAAGTGGACATGACTCAAGTCCACTTCTGTTTTGTCTCTTGTGATTTTGCCCCTTTGGACCTTAGTTATGTTTAATACATTGATTTTTTTGGAGACACTTTTTTATTATAGCATTTCAGGCCATAAATTCAGACAGATCTGGTGGGGTCACAAGCAAATTAGAAGCATCTTTTCAAGATGTATGAAGTTCAGCCATAGTTCACAGTCACAGTGACTGTATTTTCCAAAGCATCCTATGCAATGTGATAACATGAGCTTCTATCAGCCAGCAACAAGTAATAACAAGATGCAATTTCTGAGAGGCAATGATAATTCACTAGTATTTGTGCAGATTACCGAGAACAGGTGTGCAGCTAAGTTGATTCCGCTTATTTGTATTAATAGGTATATTAGGATATTGTATCTTATAACGTTAATTAGAGTGAATTGAGTTAGGAAGTTGAGTAACAACTAATTAAAAATAAATGAGGGGCCATGCAGTAACAAGTAATTCTTTATACTGCAGCAGGTAACCAGGAATACTCCTTTGTTGCCAAAATTAGAGGCCTTTTACCTTTTCCCGTGCAATAGCTGAGTGAACTTGCACAGTATGCTGGGATGACATTTCTGCCCAGATTTCTCCAAAAGTTTCAGGCATATTTGAAGATATGAAAAGCAACAAAACCTCCAACTTCACATCCTGAAGATAGGCAAAGATCTAAGGAATGGATAAGCATTCCAGGCACTTAGAAGAGCATGGCTATACTAGCAAACCTGGCCTCTCACATTTTGCTTTCCTGTGGCTCACTTGCATTGCCCAGATGATTTAATATACGAGGGCAGCTCAAACTATTCTCAGTAACAACGGTATAAAGCAAGTCATCTCCCCTTGATGGTTACTTTTTTTTTTGCTAGTACATTTAAACTACAGTTTTTCACTGTCATATACAAGTACATGTAACACAAATAATATATTGCTTTTTTAACATGTGTCCCTTTGTGTTGCAATATCTGAATTACAGAAGTTTGCCAGCACAGGCAGGGACCTGTGCAGTCCAGCTCTATGCCAGAATAGGCTTGTTCTCTACAATTATTCCGAAAGGATTGTCTCAACTGGTAGAAGTTTCAAGGCATGTGACTTCTGCCGTTTCTCCCAGGCAGAGGATTTGACAAACCAGCAATTACTAGAGTTCAAAAGGCTTTTAACCTCTATATTTTCTTCTCAAAAGGTCACTCCGTTAAGCTTAGTTTTGCTGAGGTATAGAAAATATGGCAGCTATTTTTCCCCACTGTTTATACAGTTCAGTTACCTGTAGATAGCTACAGAGAATCACAGAGTGCTGTATGTTAAAAGGGACCCTCAGAGATCATTTAATTCAACCCCTTGCTCAAAGCAGGGTCATCTAGAATGGGTTGCTCAGGGCCTTATCCTTTCAGCTTTTGAACATCTCTATGATGGAGACTCCACAACCTGTCCTGGCAACCTGTTCCAGTATTTGACCACCTTCAATGAAAGTGTCTTTTTCATCTGCTAAAGTGGACTTTCAGTTTGTTTCAGTTTGTGTCCATTGCCTCTTGTCTTATCACTGGGCAATGCTGAGAAGAGTCTGGCTTCATCATCTTTACTCCCCTCATGTTAGGTATTTAACATACAGATATGGATGACAATATGACACACACTACTATTAAGCTATTAAGGGGCAACAGTAAAGCAGCACAGTATATTTAATACAAGACAGAGAGGCTTCCCACACACACACAAAAAAAAGAAAGCAAAACCAAAACAGGCTGAACAGTTCCATCTCTTTCAGACTCTCCTTGGTTGAGAGAGACTCCAGTCCCTAAGGGAGCTTCATAGTTCATGCTGGACTTGCTCCAGCATGCCCATATTCCTCTTGTACTGGAGAGCCCAGTGTTGGACACAGCACTCCAGACAGGGCCTCACTAATGCTGAGTAAAGAGCCTGCCCTTGGCCTGCTGTTAATGTTCTCCCTCATTCAGACCAGGATGCTGGTAGCCTTTTGTGTTGCAAGAGTACATTATTGGCTCATGCTCTACTTGGTGTCCACCACGACCCCCGGGTCATTTTCTGTTAAACTGCTTTCCAGACAGTCAGCTCCAGCACGTACTGGTGCATGAGTGTTTTTACCCAGGTGCAGGACTTGGCACTTCCCACAGTCAAACGGCATGAGAATCCTGCAGGCCCATTTCTCCAGTCCATTCATGTCCTTCTAAATGGTAGCCCAACCATCTGGTGTAGCATTCCCTTTGAATCTTCCTTTGGGCAAAGAGCATACATTGGACCATGCAAGTCTGTAATCCAAATTCAGTTGAATTACATCTGAGATCAGTCTTGGCTTGGCCCAATTTGTGTTGCTCTGCTGGCAAAAAAAAAAAAAAAAAAAAAAAAAAAGGGAGTGAAAAACGTATAATAGAAAGGTGGTTTTTGAGAACTGGGCGAAGCCTGCAAGGAGGAGGGAATCCCCACTGGTGTGGATGCAGGTT
>JANIJG010022304.1:40071-50840 GCA_024611175.1 Megaceryle torquata | reverse complement strand
AAAAACAAAAAAAAAAAAAAAAAAAAAAAAAAAAAAAAAAAAAAAAAAAAAAAAAAAAAAAAAAAAAAAAAAAAAGGCAGAGATAAACAGAAGCAAAAGCAGAGATACAAGGAGAGAAGAGAATTCGGAGCAGTACTATTATCAGATTAACACCAGACAGAGAGAGCCCCCAAACAATTTCTCCAAGTACATGCAGCACTTGCTGTCACCACCACCACAGGCAGCCCAGGCCAGCAGAGCCTCCCAGTAGCTGTAGCTGTTCTCTGTGGCTTCTGCAACCCCTGCCAGACCGCAGAGCTAGAGAAAAGAGCAGAAGCAGCAGCGTGTAGTTCCACATCTGCTAGAATCTCCTTGACAAGGTCCCTTCTATTACACTGCTGCAGGTATCTGCCAGAGCATCTGATCCTAGTCACAGAGTTGCGCCCTCCAACCTCCAATTTTTGGTCTAAAAGAAGAGCAATTTCTGTATAAACACAGGTGACCTTGAAAACCCATGTGCAAGGAACAGTAACACCTGCTTGAAACTGCCAAGTTTTCCTGGGACAGCAGAGGACCACGCTCCCCAACTCAACAGAGCCCTGGAGACTCATATATTTTTCTACTCTCAAAGACACCAGGGGACTCTACTTTTTTCTTTGCAATTTCTCCCTTCTGCCAAGTACCTCGCAATTATTTTTTTGCCCTACTAGGACTTGGTATGTTTTCTTACAATCCAACTTCACTAAACACAGAAGTACAGCACATACTTTGCCATGCTATTCCCCTGTAAGACCAGAAAACTGCATCACAGACCCCAGAGTCCAACCTAGAGAGTGAATCAGAGTGAAATCACAGTGAGAAACATACTATCCAGAATCTGACAGAGCAGCCAAAATCCAAAGAGAAAACAGATGAAGCTAGTTATAAAAAGGCATTCATTTGATGCCTATCTTTTAATGTTGGAGGGGTAAAAAGTTGCCAGCTGTTCAGAACCAACATCCACCATGGGTGGGAAGTAAGGGGGGAAAAGAAGTCAATGAATGAGTACTAGATCATCTAAATCCCTGTGATGAACCACAACCTGGTAGTGAACACCATTCTAAGAGTAAAAGGGGTACTGCTGCCATTTCTACAGAGAGCAAAATCAAGTTGTGCTCCACTGTTCAATTCATGCTGCAGAACACAGACCAGCTTTAGGAGACAACACAGCCTCCGCATCCAGCCCACGTTACTGCTTTAGATTATGCCACAGAACTGCACAGAAATGGAACGAGTCAGCTGAGGTTAAAGATAGTTTTGAATTCAAGGAGAGCATTATCTCAATTAACATTAAGAAACCATAAGGATGCCATCAGTGCAGTGCAGATACTCTCCATGTCAGGAATAGCTATCTTGGTGAAGGAGCTCTTATTACAGATGAGGCAGCATTTTAGAAGCTAAGATGCATAAGCTTTTCATCACTGGCAAGTCTTGCTTGCTTGCTTTATTTATTTAATTTTACAGCAATAAAAATAGTAAGGCAAGAAGAGTAAGAGAACTGTTGGACATCTCTAAAGCTATTTAAGTTAACGAGAAACTACAGCTCATTTCCACATTATACAACATCTGATCAAAGTAGTGGCTACTGCCAAAAAGGATGGTCTGATTTCCCACTTTCACACTCCTACCATGGCAAATCTGGCAATCTTGTAGCTTGAGGATGAGTCAGTTTAGCTTATTGATCTGACAAACTAATCCATCTCCAAAATAAAACAAGCCACAAATCAGCAAGATTAATCTACTCATCTTGAGGCCAGGCAGTTATTAGAGCTGAGAAGGGGAAGAAGGGAGAAGACTGTTCCTTACTGCCTGTACTCCCCAAGTAAGCCACACAAAGTGTACCACAAAACCACACCCTTTGACTCAACACCATCATAGAGCTGCAACCTTCACAGAAGGCTGCCTTCAGAAGGGCAGTGGTGGTCCTCCAACCCCTCCTCGTGCCCTGACATGGCTTTGTGCTGGTACCAGGTATCAAACAGCTGCTATCAGAGGGTGAGCTGGATCAGAACTGGTTCTGGAGGAACAAAACTCCCTGCTCTGACTCACCCCCCCCCCCAGCTATGCGAGCACTCAGGCTGACAGAGGCAGGAGGTGGAAGCAGGCAATATGGCCCAAAGTGACAGCACTCGGGCACCACATCCACTGCTTTCTCAAAGCAAAACACAAGCTCAAAACTGTCAGACTAATACTTCAATTATTGTTAGAGGAAAAATACCCAAACTGTTACATTACACCAGCACAAGTACTTATTCCACACAGTAACTAAAAGTAAAATGCATACTTAAATACTAATACGAACCATTATTTTCTTCTAAGGCTTCTTGAACTTTTATTAATAAAAGTTTATTTTTCCTCTCTCAGAAACAATACACTTACCTCAATACATGACCTTTTTTTTTTCCCCCGAAAGAAAATAATGTAATTCAATCTACTGAAGATGTTTCCAAATATTTTTTTGCAACATACAGATTCTACTAAAACAAGTCCTACACAATGGGAATTCCAATCTCCAAAGGAAAACATGAACAAAAGGAGTATTTCTCATAAGAATGAGCCCAGGCATCTGGGGATTCAATTCCCTTCTTCCAGCACATGAGCAGACTGAGGATTTCAGAGACCATCTCTACCCATATAGCTGAATTTCTCAAAACTGTTCCTGTAATTGTTTGTTAAGGAAGACTGCTGGAGCTTGAAATCCTAAAATAGAGACAGGCATCTGGAAACAAGGAGAGGAGAGCAGCATTATTTTAGCAAGAATTCCTCTCAATTACCCAGGCAAGAAGAAAAATACCTAGCAAAACCCAGAACATTCTCAAATTCTGCCAGTTTCCAGGCCAAAGAAAGTATCACTTTTGATGAAGCAAAAAATAAGTGATCTTAAGTAGGAGGTAAGTCTAAAAACACAAAAGCAAATTTTGAGTAACTGAACATTTATATTACATGTGTTTGCAGAAGTTGCATACTTACCCTGAAGCAGAGGTTTTTCAAGGACTGCTCTTGCAAATCTACGTAGGTTTTGAAAGCACCTGAGGCCTTCTTGCCAGCAATACATAAATTTTTCTTAATTAGAAGCTTGACTGTCTTTAATGGAAGAGAAAACAGACTGAGGTCTCCACACTGCCAGCTCTTCCTTCTCCTCTTACATACACCCTCATCCTAGGAATCTCAAGCAAGATTAACCAGGCACTATGAAGCCAAGACTGTGGGTACATGCAAAAGATTTCAGTTTTTAGAAGGAGATAATGGAGCCCATTATTTCTCCACTGTTGCTATGACTGGAGAATAATAGCAATGCTTTATCTCAGTCCAGGTAAGGAGGCTACTTTCAGCACAATAATGCAAACATCCACTGCAGAGGAGAGTAAAGACAGAGGAGCAGTCTAATGTTCTTCTGCAGACAAGGGCTTATTTACTTGGCTAGTAACTAACAAACAAAGCACTCTGAAGAATACAATTCCTTTCTTAGAAAGGCTCGAATAGAGGGAAGATACTCAAATACGGTATTTATTAAGCTAAAGGAAGCACATGAGAAATAAAGCACAGGTTCATCTGTCCCATTTCCCCATCTCTTAGAACAGCAAACAGCAAGTGTTTAAGGAAGAATACAAAAACAGGACAAGTTTGCAGGAACAGCTATCCCAGCACACTCTCCTAGTCCTCAGGTATGCCTGGCTTGGGAACTACCTGTGCCAGAGGCAGTACTGATCGTCCTTTTTTATTATTTATTTATTTTTACTTTGCAAACCCAGCCCAAGATCTACATGTAATAAACCAACCATTTCTGAACAGGCTTAATGAGAAATGACACCTCTAAAACCTATCAGTGTCAGATCTATCCAGTAGAAAGCCAAAATTTTATCTCAACATCTACAGTAGCAAGTAGTGACAATTCTGCTCTAAGTCTGGGATGGCTAAAGCATGTGCATAGTAGGCAGCATCCAAGCACTTACCACAAAGAGTTAGTCTTAATCTTGTTCAGAAATTTATCTATTATCTTGAGATTGGACAGCAACAATATGATGTAAAATTGACTATTATCTTTAACAGACAAAATAACATCATAAACATACAGCGTGTTTAGGTACAGAAGATGACAATAATGTAACAGACGGAGTAGCATTGACTTGAGAAGAAAGTAATTCTTGAAATGGAGCATACAGAATTATCCTGGAATGCTTGCTTTTTGGCTGAGACAGGAAGTGAAGTCTTGAATAGAAGTTATTTTCCATAGTAGCAGCCACTCACACACAAACCCACAGTGAAATTATATTAAGACATTACAGCCTAGCACTCTAGCTAGAAGAGATAATGAATGCATAAATCAAACATCATAGAAGGATTTTGGCAATAGCAAGATGAGACTCATCATCTTAAAAAGCAAGGTATGGCAAAAACCCCAGCAAAACAAAAAATTGTTCACGTTTCAGTTTAGATAAAGTTATTACAAAACACACTTTTTCTTCCTTTAGTGAAAGCATTCTTCTGAATAAACATGTTTTTCTAACAAACCAATTAGTAATTGTCCTTTAGAAAGAAAGGAACTTGGGATTCCATTTTCCTTTACATTTGTATACAAGAAAACATCTAATATTTCACTCTGGATCCTTTATATAGAATACAACACTACAATTCAGTGTGCAATTAAGAAGAAACTCTTTTTCCAAGGTTTCCTTTGAAGCAATGACATGTAATTGAGTTGGTACACAATTTCCAAATTAGTGATTCTTCTCTCAGTAGACTTATTGCCCCTTTCAGTTGGTCACATCCAAGGAGTCTGACAGATATAGACTATGAAAAGTAATGCATGCTGCCTGCATCACAAATGAAGGGACAAAGAAAAAACTTTTGGTATTTCTATATATATTGGTCATCATCAGGGATGGTTAATGTGTGGGTTCATCAAAATTCAATGGTTTGGAAGTAGTCAAACTGAAACCCATTCCCCTTCCAACACCAAAGACAATGGCAGTACTGACATTACTCAAAGACAGGTCTTTCAGTTTCATGATTGATTGAGATCTATCCCAATGATGGATCTTCATCTACCTTTACTCTTAGCGGATTTGCCAAGGCAGCAGAATTATTCCTCAGAAAGATAGAATCAGATTAATAAATGGATGGGATGCATCATACTTGCACAGGATGAGTACAGACTGGTTTCCTCCGTAACTCCAAGTACTTCAGAAAGTCTCTTTGTCACTAAAGGGTCAAGAAGTAAAAATATGCTTCAAGAGTAGAAAGCTAGGGCATTTTATTACAGCATTAGAAATCATATCCACTTGAGTGGTTTCAAACATCTGAAATGAAGTGCGGACCCACTGATTTTTAATAGTTGTAAGCTACTCCTTTCAATTTCACAATCCATCCTCCTATCATTTGCCCTATCAAAAACAGAGGTCCCCACAGAAGCCACACAGGACAGACCAATGCAACACTGTCTGCAAAATACGCTCAGATTCCAAGAAAAATCTGTAGCTGTATTCAATACAAAAATATTAATTCTGACAAACAAACAAAAATAAACCCACAAAAACAAAAACCAACAAAACCCACAGAACAACAACCCAAACACACCAACACCACCACCCTAAGTCAGTTTGATTATGAGAAACAAAACATTTAACAAGATTTTTCTCTTAAACCAAGAGATAGATAATTAAGATAGAGATGCTTGTAAGCTTCCAACAGCCAAGCTGAGCTCCAGGGTTCTACAGCCATCATACCCATCTCCAACACAATGTCTCTGCTTCAGCACCACAACATCCCTTGCAAGTAGGTAATCCATACACTGGTTCAATGCATTTCCATTCTACAAGGGCACATTCTTTTGTTTTCCATTATTTCTATCTTAGCATCATCAGGGACAATGTGAATGTAACAAACATTATTTCAAGCAGAAAAGCAATTTCTTACCTTCCAGATTTCCTACCAGACTTCAATAATGACTTAAGTGTCACCAACACAAGTCTTTCTAGATCAAAGCAATGCTACAGGTGTTCAATATTCTATTACTACACCCTCTGGCCACAGGTCAACATTAACCACGTATTACATATTTGCACTTAAACGACACTGTATCAAAAAAAGTAGCAGTGAGCTTCATGCAAGTAACATCACAATCATCACAGCAGTCACAACTGTGAAGTATTTTTGTATGAAAAATATTGCTCCGACTCCTATGTATGGGGTTACATACAGTTGGTTGTATAGTTGCATGTTACTTCTTCTCTGGCAGCTAAGAAATCTACCACACACCACAGCAGCTTATCCTTCTCCTTACTACCCTAATTTATCACACACTAAATCTTGCTGATGAAAGTGTTTGTGAGGTTATGCTATAAACATCAGTGAAGTAATGTGGGAAGGAAACCAAGCTATGGTTTTTATTATAAAACATACACTTGCAAGTCTGGCTCATCTCACCGATTGGATTCAGAGCACTGCTGTAGAAGAAATTAATGGGGGGGACTGCAGAACAGGTCAGGGTGAGACAGGAAAATGAAGCCAGCCTTCCCACAAGGGAGGCTAAAAGGGCAAGAGGTTTGTCAACCTTAACAGAGGTAGCTGCCACTATCAGAACAGACTTTCCTTTAACTCAAGTGCTAGGAGCAGGTCACTGTTCACTGTTGTTTTTTTTTTAAATAACCAACACACACACACAAAAAAAAAAACAACCTATGCAATATTAATTTAATAGAACTGTAAGTCATACACATCTACATGAAGCCATGTGCCTAATTGAGGTTTATTACGCCATATAACATGGCACAGTTAAAACCTGCAGGATTGCTCTAGTTATAATTGAATTCTCACTTCACTATCCAAACCTGTGCTTTTGGGCATACTGAGTCAGAAGAGGAAACTTCTCATTACTTGTAGGTTTCTTTCAAGTTCAAGAAAAAGATTCTGGTGGGGATCTTAAGAGCTACAGACTGGTAAATGTGAGCTACATACATAGCAAGACTGCAGATCTAAGGACAGAGAAAACAACCTGCTGGGATAAGTTGAATATGGCTTTGGCAAAAAGAAACCCTACTGGCACTCCAAGCAAACAGGTAAAAGGGGTCCAAGGAAAACACATACTTGGACTTCCAAAAAGCCCAGGCTGCTTCTTTAACCATCTATGGCAAGAATTCAAGTTGCCTGGCTATAGAGGAAAGGTTCGTTTTGGGACAGAAAACTGGCTAAAGTCTAGGAAGCAAGGGTAAGACTTAACAGTCAACTTTCCACTATGGAAGAGAGTCAATAGTGGAGCTGACCTGGCAGCACTGCTAGGACTCATTCTATTCAACATCTTCAGTGACCTGGATAGAAGTGCAGAGTGAAATTATATAAATGTGTAGATAAAACGACACTTTTTCAGGTCAGCCAGCTGCAATGGCAATGACCATGACCTTTGGAAGGACCTCACTAAACTGAGTAAGTGCAGTAGATGAGCTTCAATGCAGAAAGATCTAAGACAATAAATAAAATAACTAAGCTGTGCTTCCATGCTCAATTCACGGCTGGAGTTTACAATTCAAAAAAGGGATCTTGGAGTCACTGTTGAGAGTTCTCTGAAATTACTGGCTCAGTCTGTAACATACACTGAAAATGTCATATAGATAATGGACATTAACAGGAAGAATCTGAGAAGGTGGCAGAAAGTAATTTTGCTGCTATGTAAAGACTTAGTGCACTGAAATTCTGAGAACCAAGACATGGAGACAAGAATGTACACAAGCAGGGCAGAGCAGATTTCAAAAAAGGTATAGAAAAGAACAATTAAAGGATTAAGGAGACAGAGCAGCTACCTTGGGATAAAATACTGAAGAGGCTGGGGCTCTTCAACTTGGATTTAAGAAAAGGGGTGGGAAAGTGCAACATATTCAAAGCTCACAAAATCATGACAGTAGATAAGATCAATGCTGCTGGAAAGGAACTTTGGAAATCTGCTACCTCATGGTTGTGAGCAGATACTAAAGGGAACAGACAAGGCTGCAGCCTTTAATGACTGGATGTGATAACAGTAGGAGGACAGCGAGTCACAGGGTAACCATGCTCACACGTTCTCCCTAAAGAGCAGTGTCACTACCACTGCTGAAGATCATGTATTTGGCAACACAAAACTAGTAAGCTGATCCAGTACAGAATTTCTTACCTTCTAAAACAAAACTAGGGAGGAAAACAACATGAAATATTTCAAACTGACAATACCAGGAAAACTTCAAATACAATTTAATGATCAATTTTTTCCATTATGCTCTTACAAGAAGCCACTTAAGAAAAGTACGGCTGCTAAGTTAGATGTGGTGAGGAGCTTGACTTCCAGGATGGAGGAGAACCAACAAGATGATGAGCTTAGCTATCTCAATTATACATTACTCCAGGCGCTGCAGTCAAGAAAAGCTTGCTTCCAAAACAGCTACACACCTCTGTGCCTCAGGCTCCATCTCTGAAAGCTTCGATGTCAGCAAAGGCAGCCCAGGTTAGAAGTGGGCTGCCTGCCTGCCCCTGGCTGTGTGACCAACCATAGTTACAGTTCCTTGATGTCATCTCAAGGGAATTTCACACAGAGTAAAACACACCTTTAAAGGGTAACATCTATTTTTCCATGAAGGTCCATCCTCTCCAGGCAAATCTTAAATTACGAGGTACAGAAAAGCAAGCTTAAAACTCACTGAGTCACTGCCCAGTATCTCTGCTGCAGAACTTTCTTCATAAGAGACACAGCCACATGAAGCACTTGTACATGGCTGGTTTCAAATACTAGCAAATACAGCACTCTCACTGGTATTCCTGGGCCTTGGAAATGTCGTGGGAGCCGGGAGGTAGCAAGACTCTCATCCTAACTTCTGCTGCAGAACAGCTCCACAGCCTGCTCCTCTGATCCAGATCTCTTGAGTACTAAAGACACAGGTGGCTTATTTCCTTCCCCTGTTTTCATCAGTCACCTGTTCTGCTTCACTACTTCCTGCTCCTACCACAGGGGATGGCAAAAAGAAAAGCAGGCAAAGACAATCTCTGAAAGCACTAGAGTTCCTGGAGGAACACCTTAAGATGATGAGAAATGTGCTCTTATTAGTGGATCCTCCACGGCTGGGCAGAGCTGTCTCCTTGGGCTGAACTTTAAGGCAGCGGGGCTGCATGTCTCCATACAGGGCCAGCATTCCTGGGGAATACACCTTAATTTTGGTCTCTTGCCCTTTTACTAGATGGTCTGGAAATAGCTTTCAATGCTACATGAGATTGTGATGGACAACTTGAAAGATGGGCCTAGAGCACAAAACCTCTTCTTACCATGAGACAGGAACTACACAGAATAAAATTCTCATACAGTGCTCAGAGTCTGAACCACAATGAAAGCAAAACAGTTCAGGTGCAGTGGACTAAGCTGAAACCTGGCAACATAAACAGACCCTGAGCTGGTATCTGCTCTGATCAGCCACCCTGAATGTGAAAACAGCAGTGCATGTAGGGCCAAGGCTCCAGTGCAATTCTTGCCTTGGGTCAGGACTGTGATCCCAGCTGCAGATGGGACTTGGTGAGACCTCCCAGGGTCCTGGGTGGCTGTGGAAAGATCAAATCAGTCACCAGCAGAACCTGCTGCAAGACCATGCCCCCTCTCCATTTGCAGGCTGTGAGGAACCAGCATTCACAGCAACAATAGAGGAACTGAAAGAAAAACTTCTCCATGTCCTCAGATGCTGGTGAAGATGACGCAACAAAGAGAAGAACTCAGCCTGAAGCACTAGAACCACAAAGAGCCACCTGAAGCCTACTTACGTACAGCAACACTTGATCAATCATATATACAGCAGTGTGAATAATATCCTGAGCACTACAAATGCACTAAAAAGACCAATGGTTTCATCCCCAAGTAAATATTTCAACTGTCACTGTAAGCAGTTAAGAACATATCCACGCAGCTTGGAACAAGTTTTGTTTTACTAACGAATTAAAATTAAGTTTGGGGCTTTTTTTAATTACTAGTCAGTTTCTGACCATGTATTTAACCTAAGGTATCTTAAAAGTCAACACTTCAAGTATCACCCTTCATAGAGATGAGAATGAATATACTTTTAAATGTCTTTGCTCATCTTGTACTTGGGTTGAGAACAAACAAAACCCAACACCAAGCCAAAAATAAGACAAAAATCAAGCAGACCCCATCAAAGAAAAATCGTGACACTACACTAAAATTAAGATCCACTAAGGGTATCACTATTGATTGTTATGTCCCAACACTGTTGCAAAAATTAATTTAAAACTTTTTGGAAGAGTATTTCAAATCCAAGCATAAAAACCAACTTATGCCATGTTAAGTCTCGCAGAGCAATGAGCAGCCTTCCCAATTCCTTCACAAAGGATGCAAGTGGAACTTCCATGTTGTAGAAGACAGCAATGAAAAGAACACACTGTTCCAAGGCCAGTCTGTAGTCATTAAATGCATACAATTTAAATCTCTATCACCAATCACAATAAAGTCACCATGAAAATATTATGCTTTTTTATTTGCTCTACAAGTTACGCAGTTCTTCAGATTCCTGGGATGGTAAAACCTTAACGTACTGTTGGGTGACTGCCGAGGACAACGTCAAGACTGTGGTTTTTTTACAGTAAAACCCAGTCATTTTAAATACCAACTCAGTATTACATTAGCACAGAATTTTCCATATCCTAACACTAAACGCTGACTTGTTAATGCTTCACTACACCTGCTGCACATTCTGGTTCTTAAAATGTAAGCAGTTTCCTGAAAATAAATG
>JANIJG010022304.1:29349-39971 GCA_024611175.1 Megaceryle torquata | reverse complement strand
ACAATTTAAATCTCTATCACCAATCACAATAAAGTCACCATGAAAATATTATGCTTTTTTATTTGCTCTACAAGTTATGCAGTTCTTCAGATTCCCGGGATGGTAAAACCTTAACGTACTGTTGAGTGACTGCTGAGGACAACGTCAAGACTGTGTTTTTTTTACAGTAAATCCCAGTCATTTTAAATACCAACTCAGTATTACATTAGCACAGAATTTTCCATATCCTAACACGAAATGCTGACTTGTTAATGCTTCACTACACCTGCTGCACATTCTGGTTCTTAAAATGTAAGCAGTTTCCTGAAAATAAATGTTTACAATGTTACGATACTGAAGTCATTCAACCCTTCTGAAGATGCCACCTACATCTTATGCTTGAATGACTTCAGCTCTTTTGTCTTGCATTACCTATGCCTGACTATACACCCTTTTCTGATTACCCCCAATACTTAAATCAAGTACTATTTATAATAAAATGAGATGAAATATAAAAAAAATATTACAGCTCCAAATGACATGAGGCACCATCAGTCTTCTTCCGGTGAACTGAAAAGCAGTAAGATCATCTATTGCCACACTATTTTTATCTTCATGTATTCAACTAGAGGAACTGGGAAGGAAGGGTTTCCTTGGTTGTTTTGGTTGTGTGGCAGTCTATTGTATCAATAGAGTTCTTATTTTAGGAAAGTTTACCATACCGCTTGGGGAACTTGGAACTGGTCATGTAGGGGCTTTTCTGAACAGAAATCAAAGCAGCAAAAACAGAAAACACTAAATCATTGCACTGGTCAGAGAGAACAGGAAAAAAGTCCAGGAAGTAACAACAACACTGAGTTTCTGTCAATTAACTAACACAGCTACGGAAAAAAGAGTGATAAAATCCCTCAGAGCTAGAAGGGCTACAAGCTGTACATTTATCACTACTACCCTGAATAGGTGGTATTCTTTTTATGGTCTGGAGTGACTTCGTCGTACAATAAACTCAGCTCTTCTTAAAGGCAGCCCGTATTTCTCATAATTAAACAGGAACCTTGAGGAATCTGAAGAGGCATAACACTAAAGACAAGAACTTCCTTCTCCCATCTGAAGCTAGGGTAGCGTCATAATTCTGGGCAGCACTCTTTGTGAACAGTTGACAATTGCAAAATTAGATACAACAGGCAGTTTTTGTTTAAAAGCAAAACATAGCCAACTAGAGCTCAGCACATTTTAGTTTAGTCAGAGGGCAAGAACAAGTTCAAATTCCTACAAAACTCCACTACAGCACATCTGGTGGAGTTACTGAACTTAAACTACAATTAATTTCCCAAACGTAATTGCACAATATTCCAGACCAGTTACTTCCATCTGCTAAAACCTCATTTTACCTCCTTTCATTATACCTCTTCCCTAATTTGAATTCTCATCTTTTCTGTTTACTCCAGTTGCCTCTTCAGATCTATTTTGCTCCTCCCAGCTCTTCTGTTCTGCTTCTTCATTGTCCACAACTCAGAATTCTGGTAGAAACCAGAGTCTGCCCCCCTCCAATAGGAGAAGTAGCTCTCCTCATACCCACCTGTCTATTCTAACCTGTCTCAAGAGGCGAGTGATAAAGTCACTGGCGTTACTTCAGCCTCTCTCGCAGCTACATAACCTCCCTACGATAAAAAGCAAAGCTAAATTTGTGTACAAATCGTCACTCTCTAGATTTAATTACAACTAAATGCTGGTCTACACAGTGTTTATCCAGCAAAGAACCTATCACAGTTCATACTCCTGTACTTCTGCATGCAGGTGTGCATCAGCACGATCCTTTTCCTAGAAGAGTTACTGAATATCTACCCTGCTTTACTGAAAACTCATCAAGCAGTCACAAATAGCCTGTGGTGTAGGGACACTAATTACTCATTTTAGGTTTTAATTTCTTACAGAATTTAAATTCATCCCACTTAAAGGCTGGGGTGTGGAAAAAATCAGTTCCCAAACTGCAGAACACCACAGAGGAAAAAATGAAAGGGTGGCTAAAGAGGCTCCAAGCATTGACAATCCCAGTTGGCTGAGCAACCCCTGATAATAAGACCTCCTCACTCAAGCCCCACTCTGATAACAGCTCAGCCTTGAATACACACACCCAGGTGTGTGCCTCCTCACCTGGTCTGGTACTCCTGGAACACAAGAGCCAGGAGATAACAGACTGTATCTGCAGTAACCACTCTGGTGCCAGGACTGGACAGAAGGCCACCAGCCAGCAAGCTAGAAACTGCCTCAAAGCTATCAGCCTGCCATTACTTTTCAATCCATGTCAACTCAGAAAGGCTAGACTCAATTTTAGCTTCCTTTTAAAATGTGTTTCCAACACCTGAATGCAAACAACTTGACAGCCAACAACCTATTCATACCAGTGAAACTGGTGTCCTCTCCAAATGATGGTATCTCCGGGTACATCACCCACTATGTCACTTTGCTGTGTTTACTGCTCAAGAGAATGGTGCCCTTCTTTTTTTTTTTTTTTTTTCTTTTTTTTTTGGGGGAAGCATCTTCCTTTAGAGGTTAGGAAAATGCTTGTAAAGTTTCCAGAACCTATAGGGTACTGAACTGCTCCTAATCCAAGTTTATGGAAACAATTATAGCATTTGTCAAATGTCATTTTGATTGCCTTTAGCATGTATGCTTTTTGAAAGTATGGACTAGAAAGCACTGAATAAACTGTGTTTCTCCTCATAAGAAGTGGTCCGAAAGCAAATCACAACATTCCTTATCCTCATATGGCAAAATACATTATCTTCTCTCCAAAGAGATACTAAATTCTAGAACCATTTACCTGAAGTACCTCTGTATTCACACACACTTTTCACTGTCCTGTAATTCACATTGCTGCTTAAAGTGTCTGTCATACAGATGAGTTTTTCAAAAAAGACAGACTCAAACACCACAGTGTCCTATCAAGTGCAGATCTCCTTTCCACTCAGCACAGCATTCAACATAAAGTAAAATATACAAACGTGCATTTTACACACAAAAATACTATCAGGACAATGCATTTAAAAGCCTTTTGTAAAACATTTGGCTGGAAGTAGAAACTAGCATAGTGTGAGGGGAAAGCTCAGACCTGTGCACAAGTAGTGCAGGGACCTCATGCTCCAAGTTTTAGGTGGGCAGCATCAAGAAACTGCTAGGAAACAGTATTATGCTGCACTGAAACTCTCCACCCTCCAGCTACTTGCATGGAACAAACGCTGCTACTTAAAGAAAAACATTTAACGTTCATGCTTGCCTCTAAACTAAGACAGCTTCGCACTTTTAATTGGATTCCCACATCTCCAAATGCCAATTTGGAACAGAGATGCTGTTTACTTCAATGATGGCAAACAGCAGAACTGATTGTACATCATTTTTGGAACTGCCTGTTTAATTTCAGAAATCAGCTTCTTTGAACTGGTTTTTCCAAGATGAATGTAGTTACAAAAAAACCCACTAGAATGCTACCAGCACAAGCTTTAAGAAATGTAGACTTCCTGCTTTTAAGTATAAGTTTTGGTGGATGAGATGAATCCCTCCTGCACATGCAACTACTCTAGATGCTAAATTGTAACAAGTGTCCACTAGGCTAGATGTCCACCTTGCAAAGGAAAAAGCTGAAAATCTGAAATGCCTTTAAGCACCATAAATATTTCCTCCATTAAAAAAACAAATATATATATATATATATATAAAATCACTCCCAAGAATTATTTGCACTGTTACAAAAAAAAAGAATTTACTTCATGCTGTTGCATCAAAACTCTATCAAACTTTAAAATGATGTTATTTTCACTTTTAAACTAGTTACAAGTATATACGAATTACAAACCACATTTTTTCTCATCCTATACACAGACAGCAGCATCTTTGTAGACATCATGTCTGCATTTGAGACAATCCCTAAACACAAAACCCGAGCAGTATTTTCTACACTCAGTAAGTCAATTGGTATACCAGAATAGCTCTTCTTCCAAGAAAACTCGAGGTAAAAATAACCAGATGCCAAGTACAGCCCCCCACATACCAGAGCTCGTCTGAACCTTGTTTACCGATTGCATTATCTTAAAAAGTAACGGTGAGGCCAAGAAAGATCTTTAGGTACTGCCAGGATTTCTTTTGCAAGTACACCCATGTCCCATCCCCCTCTGTTCCTAGTATTTGACACAATCTGCAATTCAAGCACAGTCTTCATAGGTACCCGAGATAAGCACCTCACCCTTTACTGCTTTGTTTGTCCGTTGGTAAAGAGGGACAGTAAGAGTATACAAGGGAAAAAGAAAAAAAAGTGTTGTTAACCGAATGAAGCCAAAGCCTTGCTGTTTGCAAGTCCTATACACTTGCACTTGTGAAAAACACCACCACAAAAAAAACCAAACCAACCAAACCTAGCCTTTGCTGCCTCGGGTTGGTTTTTTCCCCCAATTAACTATCGGTAGGAATGCAATAGCTAAAACCCGTTCTAGTAGTGCTTCCAGCCACTGTCACAACAAACCTCATTTCTAAGCACAGAAAATTTCAACCTATTCTCTCCACCTTATGAAGCAAGTCATCTGTACCCAGACCTGCATCTGAAAATCTGACTGCAGGTTTCCATCTAAGGAAGGAAACTGCTACTCAAGGAAGGATGTCTGCCAGCCGTCCAGGACAAACAGAAGTGCCCTTAGTCTTTAACTATGTTGTTACGGGTGTGGTTAGACGAGGCTGTTAAGGTGACCTAATACTTAGTAATTTGCTGTCATAAAAAGGGACACTCCTTTCTGCCTCCCCTCTCCCCCCAGCCATACTATCCATCCCATCCCATCCCTTGTCATCATAATTACAAAAATAAGACAATTCAACTCGCTACCCTGGCAGAAACCTGTTTATTCTCATGTTGAGTTAACTTTCTGATGAGTAAGCAAGTTCAACTGCCTCACTGTGTGGTCCTGAAAGCTCCAGCAAGACCACCTATGGGAAATAGTAAGAATATGGCCAGTAGTGAAACCCTATTCTGATAGCAACAAGACAATTCTGCTGAACAGCTAAATGCAGTCCAAAGTTATGGTAAAAGAAATTATATTCAAGAGAAGCAAATTAGATTGCAAACTTGGATTTTCAAGCAAAAAACAAGGCCTTGCCAAGTACATTTATATGTATGTATGCACAGACACTATAGAAGGGTGCAAAGAGAATTTACATATAAATATATATAATTTACTTCAAAGTTCAAAAACATGTAAGGGCAATTGTTGACCTCACACACAAGTTAATTTGCTGTTCATGAAAAGTCATAAAGCAGAAAATGAGGAAAGTGACTCAGCATCTGTTACAGAATTTCACTGATTTAGACTTTCTGTAGGGGCAAACTCAAATAAGCCCTGACCTATACTTCTGTTAGAAAAGAAACTTCTAGGCCTAAACCACACAGGACATGTAAACTCTGAGCAGAAAAACATTAAGGCAATACAACCTTCCAATTCCAATGCTCTCAAGAGAGTATCCACTTATTTGGTCAACGCTTTTCTGAAAAAAGAAAGGTTGAGGAGAATAACCTGCTAGATGGACCCCTCCTGTTTTTGTGAGCAAGGTGCTGACAGACAGAAGTAGCTAATTATTTTGTTGTTGTAACTTATTTCATTACAGTTCACTGATTCTTGTGGGATCTGAATCATCAAAACTGACTTCATCAGAAGTCTCACATCAGGTGCTTTGTTACAGATATTATGACCAAAATTCATTAGTTCAAGCGATGAAAAAATTGTCTTTATGTTAGGTGCAAGTATGACTCATCCTCAAGTCAGGATAGACACTATTTCTCATAATCTTTTCTTGCAGTGGTAAACAAGTACCAACAAAAACAGAAATTACAGCCAACAGAGCACAAAACAGACTGCCCCGAAAGAATGGCATCCTACACACTACACAAATAGAAACTAGAAACTTCATTAGTGCTAGCATAATCTGATGTGCAAGATAAGTCAACAAATGAAAGCTGGGCAGTCACAGAAGCAGATTACACCTGAGGAGCGATACTGAATAAAGGAGAGAGTCCCATCCGCTCCGAGAGAAAGAGAATGTATTTCGTGGAAGGCAGGCAGAGAACAATGAAGTAAAACAAGGAGTAAACGTGCCAAAAGGAAAATGAAAAGGAGAAGAATAAAATGTCGTACCCTTTGCTAAAGTACATAAATGAAATTAATTCCAGTCAACTGGTAAGAAAGGGTCATTTAGACAAGGAGTTGATTTGCATATGTGAAAAGAAGACAAAAAGTTCTATAATCTCATCTTTTGGGGAGAGCTGTATTGATGATTTTTCCATGCTTCACAGCAACTGTAACCCCAAAAGGTACCCTCCTGCAAAAAAAAAAAAAAACCAACCAAAAAAAAACCCACAAAAACCACCCCACACAACAAAACCAACCACCAAAAAAAAAAATTTAATTCACCACGTTCAGTAAGACTGAAAACATGCAACAAATGAAAGGGTCGGAGCAGTCAAGCTTTGACTTCAGATGCTTTCTGTTGGCAAATCTGAGGCAGCAGGACCTTTGGCTTGAAAGGAAAATCACCCAGACTTCTCAGAAGTACATGCAAAAAATTTCTTCTCTTCCATAAACAGATTTAAACTAACAAATGTAGGAGAGAGGAGGGGAAGAGACCACAGACACAGAGTATGAAGTAAGTGTACTCAGCAGGGATTCAGGAGCAGGAGGAAGGAAAAGGCTGTTTAGTCAGTACCTTCCAGAAGAACTGGGATGAAGATGCCCTACCTCTTTCTACCTAAATTACTTCAAACTTGTATAAAAAACCCTGCATAGTGGGTTACAGTGCCTCAGTTACTTCAGACCAAAAATTTTCTTAACCACAGCCACATTATTTAGCAACTACTTGCAAGCTACATGATAACCTTAATTAAAAAAAATAAATGTCTATGCATTTTAAGCAACCCTTGCGTGCACTCCCTTGGCTGTACAGAGAGGTCCTACAAAGCTATGCATTTTGCAACCAATACCTCTGTGTTCACGGGAAGGAACTGGAGCACGGCCCCAGAAAGAGGTATAGCCTGGGAGTGTCCTCCTGTCTAGGTACAAGAGATCTCTTCCTCCCCCCACACAGAGTACCACTGAAATGGGGTCCTTGTGTATAAAACACTTGAATCTACTGCTGTGTTCTTTTAAGATATAGGGGTGGGAAGCAATCTCAGGTGGATTGGACTGGATTCTCTCCGTCGGAACGTGGACATGCAAATAAAGCCACTGCATGAAAAATACGTGATTGAACTTACTATGGAATAATATACAGCTTTCCATCTGCACAGTCACCCTGAGGTAGTTTCATTGTGGTCTATTTTCTTTGTATAGTTTCTGAATGAAAACACACACAGCTATCAGAATGAGTTTCACACAGTTGATTTCTCACGTCCATACCCTTGGGTCCCTATTACTGTAATACACAATGGCTTCATAATCTGTAACTGCCCTCGGAATACCTGATGAGATAGGAAAAGGCCATTAATCACATTTTTGAGCTGGGGCACCGCACAAAGTATTTGCCTACATCAGACAGCAGTACTGAGTCAATAGTAAAAACCCTACCATGGGCATAATCATGAGGTTATAAAGGCATTTTTACACTGGCATAGCCATTTCCACATGGAATAAGAATTGCATGTGATAAAGTTTCTCTATACTGTCACAATCTAATCACATCAGAGCTTTCAACAGCATAAGCACTGCTTCATAAAAACTCAAAGCTAGCAGGATGGCAGCCAGGCACAGCCTGCCTGGGGTCTCAGAACAGCAGCAGGAGGAGGCAGCAGCAACTCAACCCAGACCTCCCAGGTCCCACATGTCCTTCACCTGTAAGCTACTGCTGATGCTCTTCACCTTTTTATGCCATTCTCTGGCAGTTCTGATGGAACCAAAGCTTACAGGAGCTCTGCAACCAAGCACTTGTTCAGAGTTCATTTTACACGAGGCTTCATAATACAGAGTACTATGACAAGCCAGATCTTCTCTCTCCACTATTAACTAAGAAACTGTCCTGTGACTGAAGAAGCATAGCAAGACTAAAAACTCTTGACAGACTCAGGGACTGAAAGCCTCATACAGTGGGCAAGTCTTTTCTGGCTGATGTTTTCTTTAGGAGGTAATGCTCCATGGTAACTTCATTAGGCAGTGCTTGCAAGGCGCTCAGTGTAATGACAGGGATTAGAGTATGACTTGCAAATTGATATGTTGGGTAAAAAAATTAAACTTTTGCCTGAAGGGACAAATTATAAGCAAAGTTCATCCCTACTTCTCTCTGGTTTGTATTCCACTCTTTCCACTGTACATTCTCCATCTCTGCTACCACTGTTTTTAAACTGGTTCTCTGAGCTAACTAAGGCCATGTGGTCAGTATTCTGTCCATCAAAATACTATATTTGCCCATCAAAATACAGTAGTGTTCATTTTTAGTCCCCATCACTGGACTTAATTGGCCATTATCAGCCTAGCCTGAAGTAGGTATCTCAGAGACATTTTGGATCCTCTGTCAAATCAGCAAACCAGGTAACACACTCACAGCTTTTTTACACTGGTTGGCAGCAGGAAGCCAAATGATCAGCATACACATACCAGACACCAGCAAAAACATGCTCTGCTTTAGATAAGCCAAAAATCCTTATTTGGAGGAAACCAAGGTCACTGAGTTAAAAGCATATAAATAAATGAACATTGGCCAAATCATTAAGAAAGGAGTCATTATTAGTTCCACTGCTCAGAAGTCTCTGCCATACATGTCCACAAACTTCTCAATCTTTGCTTTAAAGCATTCCAGAGCTCTGCTTCCACCTACATTTCATTTCATTTCTTTACCCACCCTGTCTCACCCAACCTGCTTTAAAAATCCTGGTAACACACCCTTAGGAAACTTGTAATAGCAAGAGCTACATCTTTTGGAGCATGGTCACTGTGTTTACACTCAAGTATTTGTGTGAAGTAGATACTTTCTACTGTGGGTATTCAGACTGCCAACTGAATTGTAACCACAGTCCACATGTGCTTTCGTTACACCAGTGGGCAACTCTGCCACCAGTTACTGCCTACAGATAAATCTGTGCATGACAGGCCATAATAAAAGTAGTGATAAAATCATTACAAAACCTTCTGAAGGCTCAGAAGTCCTATTAACAGGCATAATATTGGTTGTGGAGGTCCAAGGTAAATGTAATTCTAACATGAGAATTTCTTTCCAAACCATAGACAAGTGTGGTATACATGATACATCTGCCTCAATTCTACACAGTCATAAAATGTTAGAGGTTGGAAGGGACCTCTGGAGAACCCTCCTGCCAAAACAGGATCACCCAGGGAAGGCCACACAGGAATGCATCCAGGTGGGTTTTGAAAGTCTGTAGAGAAAGAGGCTCCCCAACCTCTCTGGGCAGCCTGTTTCATGCTCTGTCACCCTCACAGGAAAGAAGTTTCTCCTCATATTGAGGTGGAGCCTTCTATGCTCAAGTTTATACCTGTTATTCCTTGTCCTATTACTGGGCACTATAGAAAAGAGATGGTCTCCTTCCATTCGACACCCACCACTCAGATATTTATTAGACATTTATAAGATCCCCTCTCAGTCTTCTCCTCTCAACACTAAACAGCCCAAGTTCTCTCAGTCTTTCTTCACCTGGGAGATGCTCAAGTCCCTTAATCATCCTTGTAGCTCTCCATTGGACTCTCTGCAATAGTTACCCATCTCTCTTGAACTGGGGAGCCCAAAACTGGATATAGTATTCCAAGTGTGGTCTCACTAGGGCAGAGTAAAGGGGGAGAACCTCCCCAGACCTGCTGGACACATCCTATGGAAAGTTTAAAGCTCAGCTGCTATGGGCTGACTACTTTTATTTTCTAAAAGCTGTTGCCATTTAACAGGCTTCAACAGCAAAGCCACTAATCCACTGATGCTCATGCTTTTCTGGGAGAAGTACTTCAGAGATAGGCAGGGACCAGCCCACACACCTTAGGAAATTAGCATGCACACAAAATCTAGCTGAACACCACTAGACAAGAAATAGCTCTAAATAAGAGAATGAAATCTTTAGCAACAAATCTCAAAGAAGAAGAGGAAAAAAGAAAAAAGGTCAGTTTCTCCTAATCAAGAGGACAGCAAGCAGAGCAAGTAATTTCTTAACCTTTACATTAAGAACAGACTGCTGCTTTTAAGCCCACAAAAGCTAAGCCAACATGTTTTAAAGCATTCAAGCTCTACAGAACTGACAATTTGGTTTTCTATTTCTGTCTGCTTACCATGCTGCTCCTGCCTGTAAACATTTTGTAGGAGGATGTGAAATTCAACAGAAAGGACTCTGAACTATGAATGACTCCACAGTGGCACATTCTTAGAAGTGCGTGGTGGTGCCTATGAGCTCACTCACACATGCTAACGTCAGCAGACAGGGTCAATTCAAGGCAGCTACAGCTCTACTTGGTTGCAGCTGAATGTCAGTTCATTAATGCAAAAGTGCCCTTTTCTCACAGTGGTAATTTGCAGAGAGAAAGAAGAAAAAATAAAGGGGGGGGGGGGGGGGGGGGGGTATGTAAATGTTTTAGGGGAATTAGGTGAACAGGCCACCTGGCAATACCTTAACTTCTTGGGTG
>JANIJG010022304.1:4457-29249 GCA_024611175.1 Megaceryle torquata | reverse complement strand
AGAAAGAAGAAAAAAATAAAGGGGGGGGGTGGGGGGGGATATGTCAATGTTTTAGGGAAATTAGGTTAACAGGACACCTGGCAATACCTTAAATTCTTTGCTGGACTTTAACTCCTAGTAAAAACGTGCACTGAACATTGACTTCTTACCTCATCAGGTCTTATCATTTAATTTACCTGATTCATTTTGTCCATCCTGATGACTTGAAAACCTTTGTGTATGTTGCATCATTTACTCTGAATGCTTTCATTCTGGATTCCTCAGCTTGGGGCTCCTATGCAATGAGTATGATAGCCTGTCCCATTTGCTCCCTGGTCTGTATTAACAACATAACCAAGTACCTGAGCTAGTAAAACATAATACAAAAATCACCCTAAGGTCTTATCTACACAGGGCTGAGGAAAGAGTAAATTAGACAAGATTAAAGTGAGATGTGTTACACACAGTTATCCTTACTTCAAATTAGGTATGCACAACTCATCTTTATTATACTTTGACCTGATCAGCCAAGGTCAATGCAACTGCTTTTTCTCCACAACAAAGAAAAGGATGACTTTATAATCACAGTTAAAAGATAGAACTTATCTTAATAGTTAAGCAGAACATTGTCCAAACATATAACAACTAATCATTTCATAAACACACTGTTAAAGAATTTCTCATCGCTTCTTGAAATCAAAGTCTTAGTGGATTCAGTCATTCAGCTACATCGTATCTTAGACTTCTATCAGAAGAACCTACTATGCATGGCACACCAAGTCATTAAGTGTCTGAGAATGAGCACAGATATAGGTTTCTCCACCACCATGGCTTCCCATCAGCTAAATACCATGTACAGGACTGCTTGGCACAGAATGAAAACTGTAGTAACAAGAGACTTGGAACCTCAACATCCCAAAAGGTGGTAAAATTTCACCTTTTGTTTTATAAAAGAACATGTGAACAGATGGAAGGCAGAAATAAACAAACAAACAAAAAAAGACAAAGGAAAGGAAACAACACCTGCTTATAAAGATGCAGTTTTCCCCAATCCGTTGCTGTTTCAAACCAAGTAAAGCAGGGGGGGAAGATCATCTTTTAATCTAGATAGTGGATAATGGTTCCCACCACCCCAAGACAAAAAATTATTAACCTCACAGATATTTACTGGAGCTGGAAACGTACCAGTGTGCCTTGTTCTGTCAAGCACAGATCAATCCATCTAGCAACCCAAACTCAGGAACAACTAGTTCATACTAATCATCTCCAAGTCCAACCACTTTTCCTGTCTGTAGCAGGGCTTGACCAAAATGAAGTAACATTGTCACTACTGAAGAAAAGTACATTTATATGAAAAAAAAAAATAATTGAGGAGATCAGAGCCTCTTCCAAAGAGAATACTTTCCACTACTTATGAATAGTGTACTTGCTGTCACACAGCTTCCAACTTTTATAAACTCTTTCAGCCTCAAAATATGTACTACCCCAGTGAAGTAACACTAGCTTCTGCCAAAAGAGAGCGCATTCCCACCAGCTCCATGGCAGCGAACAACACATTCAACTCGTGTCATCCGAAGACTTGCAGCTACTGCACAACAACCCTAGAGATGAAAACAAAGTTTTGCATTAAAGGCTCATCATGATGTAGGACAACTTTTGGAAGAGAAATGTATTTTACCTTCTTTTGACCTCAGTCTTCCACAGAGAACTAAATCACAAGACAGTAAGTCAACAAGGCAGAAACTTGAATGGAAGTCAAGATTTTATCAACCATTAGATTTGGTATGTAGTTTGCCATAGAGAGGCTCAAAAGAAAATGGTGCAATACTCTGGACAACTCCAGGGGCAACATCTTTAGAACTGTTACCACAATGCATGAAACAACTCTTAAAAGGCAATACATCCTTTCACAACTCTTTCCATAGTACAAAATTAAGTGTGTCATTATTTCAATATGAAACTCACTATGCTTATTGTTGGAATAAAGCTTCCTAAGGACAAGCTAAATATACTGAAGATATTTTTGAAGTTTAGAGAATTAACATTTGTTATTCCACATGTTTAATTTCAGTATGTAGCCAAATTTTTACCATTAAAGCAAGGATTCAACTACTCTTCTGTGTAAATAAACTAGTATTGCCTCAACAAATTAACAGTGGCTTCCCTTAACACAATGTGTGTTCTAAGAAGCTGTAAGTGGCTATATTAAATGTACAAAAGTAAGAGAGTCCTCCGAGAGCTCTTAAAAAGCCTAATACCCCATATCAGCCAGAGATCCAAACTACCTTGGCTTTTTAAAACAGTTTATGAAGTTCAAATATACTTGCATTCTTTCCTCGTTACACTGAGAGACCTGAAACCTTCATACCCTCAGAGCAGTAATTATGGCCATCATTTTAGACACCAATATTTCTAACAAAAATCTCTTTATAGGGGACTTCATAGCTAATTATTGACATTCAAAATTATTTTTTTACCAGTAAAGTCTACTATGAAGAATACCAAGGACCAACACATAACACCTGATGGCAATCTAACAGTACTTCATTTGGGAAGAGAAGAAAATAGGGCATTTTGAAAGGGGGCATTTTTATTTAAGTACAATATCAGCCTTACTTCCAGAATAATCAATGGCAGCCGCATTATACTTCAAGGAATTCTGTGTAGGATAATGTTATTTTTCTGCAAAACAATAAATCATGAGCCCTGGAACACAGCCAAAAAAAAAAATAACCTTAACTTGGGTGTGTACTGGGGGAAGAAACAGAAGAGTTTGAACACACACACTGAGAAATATGAAAGCCAAGATCTGGAGAGAGAGGAACATATGTTTCATGTGTACTGTTCCCTAACCAAAAGTAGCTAGCTCTTACTACAAATAATACCCACCCAAAAAAAAAAAATTAAATATCAACCAATGACATTAGAGTTTATATTTAACTACAATTTTTTTAAATTAAAAAGAGCCCAGTTTGTCAGCAGATAAAGAGCAAAGCATATTTATAAAAATTAGGCCAAAAGCACTAGTTCCATTCCTAGGGTAGAGTTGAACATTTAGCTTTAATACATACATTGACATGTACAGGTAAAACAACCTCAATTCCTCTTTCTGGACCCACCAGCAAGAAACCTACTGGTGGCTGAAGGAAACCAAGAAGAGCTGTGGTTGGCCAGGTGTAAAATTCACATGCAACATTTTACACTTTGTTTTAACTGTGGTTATTTTATGGCCTCACTACAAGGTGGAACATCAGCTTGAGATATATGCAGCAACTTACATGTCTCGACACCTCAGATTCCACCTTCAGGTTTGTTGAACTAACTCATACTCAAGTTCAAAACCAGATGGTTCTACATCAAAAAGGCTAAGCATTTTTTTTTTACAAAAAAAAAAAAAAAAAAAAAAAAAAAAAAAAAAAAAAAAAGCCCAAAACAAAACACGCACACCCAAAACATTACACCACCAAAACACCACAACACAGAGGTCTTTAAGCGAGCATTCTGAAGTTCAAGCCTGTTTACATCCGGTTATAAACTGTATGTATGTGACAGCACTGGAAGAGGTTGACACCTCACAGCCAGAAGACATGACTTGCCAGGATTTTAAGAAGTTGTTGCAGAGTTGTGCCAGGACTTCAGCGTGCTGCTTCTAAACACTGATCAGGCTACCAAATAGTGGGGAAGGTATTGTTATGACCACATACTTACTTTATAAATACAGTTAATTTCACTGCCCACTGCATTAAAACTTCAGAGTAACGAAGAGCAACAGAAAACACCCTAAAAGAGCGTATTAAACCGGTGCTTCATTTTTATATATGACAATTTCTTTTTATCTGCTACAAAGTGCATCACACCCTAGACTAATTGACAGGAACAAGAAAGCATAAGCATTGAACAGACACACATCTTCAGCAAGATTTTGGTTTGCTGATGGTAGGTCTTCCTGGTACAATCCTGTCGGATCTGAGTCACGCCTCTCTCAGAAACAAGCAACACTGTCACCAAACTGGTTAAGGCATGAAGCTCAACTGTCCAAGGACAACAGGCTCCACATTACTGAAGGAATAGAACAGCAGCAAAAAAGAAAATGTCCTGTAATGATTCCTCTAAAGCTGTGCTTTTAGATTTAAAAAACGTCACTTGGAGAAAAAAAAAAAAAAAAATACACCAAACAAATCACACAAGAGTTTAGCCAAAATGTTCAATGCAGAACAACCATGGCAAGAGAGTGAAGAGGGAGAAAAAAAAAAAGTACTTAAAATTAGCAAAACAAAAAAACACCCACACACCAAAACTGACACACCTCAACAGTACATTAAATAAACCATGATAAGCAGACACATGCATGCACTTTTATCAAAGTGCAACAGAACTTGAAATAAGGAGAAGTTTAGAAAGTCATGATCCAAATGAAAGCTCATCAAGGCCACCTATACTTGAAAACACAGCACAAACTGTACTAATGTTTTACTACTTAATTGTATTTAAGACCTAGCAAAATGAAGTTTTTGTGGTCCTGTTTGGGCGTACATGATCCTGAACCACCTCACTTGCAGAAGCATTAGAAAATAAATTTTCACAATCAAACCACATTCAACGCGGTCTTAACTTGTCCAAGATTTTGCCTAACATCTTGAAATAACAAGCTCTCAATAAAAGATTTTTGCTTTTACTAAGTCAGGACTTGAGAACAGTAGTGGAATTCTGACCAAAGTCACATTTTCAAATTTTTTTCCCTTCATAAAATCCTTTCAGAAAAGAGGTCATGAAGACCAGAAAAAGAACAGAAGTCTTCCATCCACACCTAAAATACAATGGTTTCAGTAAAAGCAAAGAGGTAGCTAAAAAAAAAATCCATTGGAAAAAAAAAAAAACCAACCCCACACAAAACTGGATGGAAAGGTAAAATTGCACTCAATATCAAACTGGAATAAGTTTATCTGGCTGCCTTCATTATGAGCCTTACAATTTTATTAAGAATCCTCAGCACAAACCTGACACGTACTTTCTTCCTATAAAAACAAAACACAAACTATATATAACTTTTAAGTAGTTCTCCAACATTCTTCTCCCATGTATTGAGTTTATACATAAATACTGTAAACACTGAATTTCATTATCCAAGCTGTCACGGTTGGCTTACAGAATACTGTTCTAACAGTATAACCCCATTCCTCTTAAGAAGTCTACAGAAATTTAACTGGACTTTAAATTTCAGAAGGTAAGGCATATGTACAATATTTTCAAATCAACTTGGTTTCTACTACATCTTAATATGCATTACTAGCTAGTACATTCTCTCCTGTCACATACTACCTACAACTCCCCTCTAAATGTCAAATAATCCAACATCAAACCAGGCTGCACAAACAGCAACACCTAAAAGCAATTTAAACTTCAAGTGAGATGTAGTCCATTGTGTAATACCCATTCAGTCCCTGAACTTAGATTATAACCAGAACATTGGTAGTTATGGACTTCAAAATGAGAAGGGGATTTCCCTGAACAGTCTGGGAGCATTCCAAATATGCTAATATACAAAAAATAATAATGCCTCGAAGAATGGTGGAAAACTTGGACAAACTGGACAAATTTAATACACTGTAGAGTTTCTTTTATTTTTTTTCTCCTCATGGAACACAGTGAGGAAAAGAAGTTGATGTTACCATATAGACAAAATGCTTTTTTGTACCAGTCTCAAATCTTAAACTGGAGAAGAACTGCAAAAAAATCTGCTGGTATAGAAAGATCCTAAAGCTAATTGCAAGTCAAGACAACTCAACATCTGATAAAGCTACATGGCTGTTCTAGTTACTACTAGCCACAAAGAAACATTCCACACACATTCATGAACAACTAAATTAATATGTTTCTATTTATTCATTTTAGCTTTATTCCAGACACTTTAGTGGTCTGGATGAAGGCACACAACTACTCTTTTAACAACAGCAACCAAGGCTTTCTCTTCAAGCCACAACAAAGGACATCTTCACATATGCCAGAACATCCCCCTCAGCACAGCTGAAGTTGTTTTTTTGAGGGTTTTGCTGGTCATGTTTTAAAATCATGAAAGCTCCTCTGCTTTAACTTCTCACATACACCTTATAATAAGCAGGAAAATGAAAATGATCTCCTAGGTCCCCAAGTCCAAATTCTTCCCACTGAAGGAAAATATATTGTATGGCCCCGAGTGTGTACTCAATCATGTTAAGTCTTTAAGGTGCTTACCCTTTCTTATGGAAACATATTCTAAATATGTTTTCTTCTTTGGATGGGAACAATGGGGACAATACAAAATAAGAGATTTTTAAGACAGACTACATCAGTGCCCTTCTTTTTACAAAAGCATTGTACAAGCAATGATTAAACCATTTTGCTCACACTGCCCTCAAAGTATTTACTCTTCATTGGAGACCACCCAGAACCACTTACAAAATTTAAAGATATATTGTTAAGATGTCCCAGTCGTCCTGACATCCCTGTGCAAAATCTTGTCTGTCCACGATTCCAAATGACAGACTATTAACATGAGCCCTCCATGTTCCAGCATACTATTTCTAAGACACTAGTATTCATGGTCACTGAAGTATTCCTATACATTCCTGTACTCCTATATTAGTGAAACTAAGTATTTGGCCCATGTTTAAGAGTATTTTAAACATAAAAAAAAAAAGGCAAGATGCACCAAAAATAGTAAAAAGTGAAAGTTTTGCTGCTGTCTCGCAGATTTTTTTAAACTTTAGACTTCATATTCTCTTTCCACTGGCAGGAGTTTAAAGAGTGGTACGATGAAGTATTTCTCCTTTGCTCACAGCCAAGACAACTGCTCTCCCCTATAACGAAGCACTGCTTTTGGGTACAATGAATGACTTAATTAGCATGTTTAATTAAGAACTTCCCAGCTGGATCCACAGATCTGCACATGAACTTTAGCCCAAATCTGGAAACTCAGACCATTTGCATATGTTTCTACCACCACCTCTAAAGACCTCCAAAAGCCAGTACAAAAAAAGTCCTGAAATATTAAATAAAGCACACTAAGCACACTTAAGGCATTAGTAGGATATGAAACTTTTTTTTTTTTAATCCAAAGGTGCATCACTGCATTCTTTAAACCAGACCCATTTTCAAGTTCATCATTCCACTTACTCTTTTCCCCTGACAGCTTTTACATTTGTAAAACCTATCTGCATAGAACTGAAACACACCCCCACCTCCCCAAAAAAACTCCAGTGTAACATCAGTTAGACTCTGGCATTACAAACAATAAACACAACATTTCCCAGAGATAACTCCACTCAAGAGCTGTGGTTTCATGCTATTTCAAGCACAAATACTGACTACCCCAAAGGTAAAGAAGCAAGAAAGTGACATGGGACCACTCAGACCAGAAGTGTCTTTACATGTGAAGAGAAGCTAATTATTTTGACAAATAGTCAAGAGAAGGAATGAGTACTTCTCTCCATTTTTTTCTTTTCAATGAGAAAGTTACTTCAATAATAAGAACTGCATTAATTTATAATTTCAGTTAGTGTACCAACTGTCTCATCATCCATCTTCTAATGCATCCTGAACTCAAAAACAACCTCATGGAGGAAAGGAGATTTTTTTTTTTGCCCCCCTCCATATATTTTTTTTTCTTGCTATTTTTTATTTTAAGGCCTAATCCATTTCCAGAAAATTCAATTAGTCTGAATTATTCCAAGAAGCCAAAAAGACCACTTGGTTAGGCTCTACCTTACTTCTTTCCTAGCAACCATTTCTGATTCCAGGTTATTTTGTTGACTTCTTGTCACCACCACAGCACTGAAGCTTAAGAATGTCAACAGAATTGTCTCAGTCTCTCACAGCTATCAAGAGGGAAGAGGAACAAGTTTTCAACAATACCTAAGTTGTAAAGTCTTCCATCATCCAGGTGATGACAGCTACAGACTAAAAAAAAAACCCAACTGTACGCCCCAACAGTCTAAATCATCTAAGAGATGCATTATTTTGTGCATGTCAAAGTCAGAGCAAACAATAAGCACAGCCTTAAGCAATGTGCTGCCTAAAACTGAAGTACAAGTCTCCAGCAAGAGCCTCTCTTACAGCTAACAGTCTGATTCTTTCATCAGCCAAAGATTTAAGAGGGGAAAAAATAAAAAGCATTCTGGATTATTACTGCACTTTAGGAGGACTTTGGCATAAGGCTTCCAAATTGTTATTTCTTCTCTCTCATCTGAGCAAATTAGAGAGAAAAAAAACTTAACATCTATTTTTGCATATTTGGAATCACCTGGAATATGGGAGGAAAGCATCAACAAAATCAAATTATAATTTTAAGGTAAATTGTATTAACAGTCGTTCAGGATTTCAGCCTTCCAGAGTAAACTCACACATACCATAAATGAGACTGTAACTTTGAGAGGCACAGAAGAAGCTGCATTTGTTTACTACCAGTCAAAATTTCTGCACTAAATGGGAAGCCACATACCAGTACAAATGATCATTTTTGCTCTCAAGTATCATTATACTTTCTCTTCTAAGAGATCTAGACTTAACAGTTTCACATATCCCTCCTACTTCTATGTCAAAAAGGTAGGTAAAAATCCATTCATATCCCTGAAGTATATAGGGAATAAATAAGTGACAAAAGGCAACACTTATTTTCAAGGTCCTCAAAATCTTTGACCTTTGAAGTAGAGCACTAATAAAATGAAAAGAATGGACCTACCTACACTCTGCAGATGTACAATACCAAGAATTTATTTCCTTGGCTCATATTCTATGCAACATCTGGTTTCTATACACAGTCTTTAGACACTTCCCATTTATTAAATAAAAACTAAAGTGACTGCTGTGAATAGACAGTTATGTATTAAAGGATGAATATTCTTCATGCACTGTCATTATACACAAAAATAATTCACTTGAATAAGTAAATTCTTTTGGGCAGACACCCCCTATCATAAGCTTGGTACTTACACAGCTACCGCAGTATGGTCCTGGGCTATGCTTGAAGCTCTGAGCAGTTCTTCACTTGTGCTAAATTCTTTTGTGTTGAAGTAAGAACCACAGGATCAAAAACTGAAGCGAAGCATTGTTCTTCTCAGGACCCACATGAAGTAAGCTCTAGAGATACCCCATAAAAAAAAATAAATCTGTGGTTCTCAGCTGCAGTACAGGACTACCAAACTAGAGCAAGCTTTCATCTGCTGGTAGATCTTTTTTAGGGAAGATTTTTCAGACCAGATACAAGGAAGAAATTTTTTATGATGAGGGTGGTGAAACACTGGCACAGGCTGCCCAGAGTGGTGATGGAGGCCCCATCCCTGGAAACATTCCAGGTCAGGTTAGAAGGGGCTCTGAAAAACATGATCTAGTTGAAGATGTCCCTGCTCACTGCAGGTGGGTTGGACTCAATGACCTTTAGAGATCCCTTCCAGCCCAAACTATTCTATGATTCTTTCAAAATTAGAGCTACACGCCAAAGTTAGAACAATCCATTGCATATGCTAAATTCCCAGATTATTTGAGAGAGGTAAGGTTCAGACTATCTAGACTTTAAGCGTTAAGACCGAAGCCAGCTTCACAGATGCCTATCTTTACATCCCGTAACTGCCAGCAAGCTGCCAGTAGCACAAGGCTACCTCATCCCCAGGGGAGAGGGAACAGGATCAGTGTGCTATAACTGAAATTCATCCCAACACATGCAGAAATAACCAGAATGACAAAAAATAATACCATAAGGGATCCCAGGCTGTCTTAATTAAAACCTCTCCAAACTTCTATATATAAACTACCTGGCAAACTTCTTCATTTTTAAAATAACCACTACTGGGAATCTGACAGCATTCTTAAGCTATTCCAGTGCTCCTGTTGTTAAAAGTTGACTCTACTAACTTAAAGCATGTTTGCTGCAGTTTAAGCCCACAAATTGTTTCATCTCCAGCGCAGAAGACAGCAGCTTAGTCTTTTCTTTCCAGTTATCTTTAACATATTTAGAGAATATTAGCAACAGAAATCTCCCCTCAGCCTTCTCTAAAAGAAATCAAAGTGCTCTCAGTTTTCCCTTAGAGCACATTTTCTACATCTCTAACCATTCCTCCTTGCCTGCAACTATTCTTTTCAACAGTACCAAAACTAAGTGCTGCACTTCAACTTCGGCTTATTAGCATGAAGGTTAACTTCATCTATTTTACATGATGTTCCTGTTAATACATTCAGTTAAAAAAAAAAGTGCTAATTCTGCAACATCAGTTGATTCATAGCCACTGTGCAAACATCTAATTCCAGATTCTTCTCTGCAGATCTCCTGCCTTACCAGTTGTCACCCACCCTGCTATCTGCTCAATCAAGTCTTACTGAAAACTAACAGACTACATCTGCCCCTGCTAAATTACACCCTACTTAGGTACCACTACTTTGTCAAGATCATTTTGAACACATGCTCTTCAGTCCGTGGAGTGCCTCTGAAGTGAATGCAATCCACAGGTCTAGAAAGTCTACTCATATCAGCTGCAAAAAATTTAATTACTACACAGAAAACTCTACAGAATCCTCGTGACCCATCCTTCTAGTTTGACCACCAGTCCTGACTAACTTCAAAGGAACATTTATTTTTTTAATGGCAGCAGACAAACAAATGCCTGAGTTTCTGCCAAGATATATAAAATAATTAACAAAGCAAGCAGACTAGAGAGAGACATTTCATTTGTAAGAACCAAAACACTGGATTGGATCAAGGCATTGACTAATCCACTTTTCCTGTGTTCCAGAGCAGCCATAAGCAAGCACACAAAGAATAACACCCCAGCAAGTAACAGGAGGTATGTATACAGATATATGCCTTAAATTCTATATACACATATGCCATATATTTTAAGCATATTCAGTAGCTTTACCTAACAATAAAATTACATCATTCTCCAGCATTGCTTCTTGCTGCCCATGTCCAACATCATGGGAACAAAGAGCTCTCGGCTGCATAAAGCCAAAAAAATTAAAAAAAAATAAAATGATGCTGTGACTGAATAACTGGAGGAAAAAAAAATTAACAGCATTCCATAAAAGTACACATTTGAAGTTTTCAGTGGATGATGTGTTTTTCAAACAAGCACTTTCATGCCACTCAGTTGACTTCATTTACCAGCACGTTCCATGGCTGATCTCCTTTTAAGAGGTTTCATTTATGTGGTCTACATATCCTTTTTTCAAAGGACAGCCATGGGGTGGGTCACTTTGTAAAAGTCTGCAGAGTACTGCATTTTTCAAAAGGGCAATTTCTAATAATTTCTAGAGTAACACAAAGGAATATTTTTTTCTTAGTACTATGGCAAGATGAAGCAAAAGGGATTCATAACAGCACAAGTCCTCCTTCCTGCACTCTACAGAAGAAATTAACACTCTTGAACTTCCAGTAGCAGCACCAACTCTCATCAGATCATCCAGCTTCCAATATGTTACTCTAACTGAGCTGCTTCTTTCACAACATTTGAAGAGCGACACATTGTATAGTCTATCTCAGGACATTCAAAGAGGTACATTTTACAAAGGAGAAAATGTTACATATAACTTACAAATCTGGTAGAATGCTAGTTATTTATTAGTGCATTAGCTCTTTTTATTTTCCTCTTAAAATGGTGGAAGGGTACCAAAAGGTAGCTGTGTGTTTAATGACTAACTTTCCATGCAAGCACAAAAACTAGTAATAAAGATGGCAGAGCTGATTTCACACACAGGGTAATTCCATACAATAGGGTTGAAGAAATTGGTAAGAAGCGACAGTGGTCAAATAATCATGACCTGACTCGCTGCATGTTTTTTAAATATGAGTGGGCTTCCTATCAATACAGAAAGAATAAGAAATCAAAGTAAAACAGCACAAGAGATGCCCAGAGCAATTCAAGACATTCCAACAAACAAATCTCCAGGAGTTCAGTAACATCTGCTCTCTTCAGTGTCAGATGAAAGCTCATTATTCCTCTTCATCTGCAAACAAACTTCCCACCCCTTTATTAACTACTTTTCCTGACAAAATCCTGGACATTATCTGCATTTTTACAAAGACTTGCCTTTGTTCTCTAGTGTACTCAGAAATAACAAGTCTTTCAAACACACTGCAATCATATTAAAAATCACTTCTACCATCAAAAAGCAAAGCCATAATATCCTATGTACAGCAGTTTTCTGGCAAGTCTGGTCCTCAGCACCAACACTTTGTTCTCTTTATTGCATAAATGCCCTGCATCAGCTCTACGATTTAATGGACTACCCATATTTTTCTTATACTTGCTCCTCACATTTCTCAGAACAATCTCTGCCATACTAGCACACCTGACAGAGATGCCATGACTACTAGGCTTTTTTCAGGTTTTCTTTTCGGTTGTTTGTTTTGTTTTGGTTTTTTTCCTGCCAGAAGTGCTTACTCCATTTACACAGAATCAAGGCATACCTGCAAAACAGTAGGTGAGGATTTCTCACCTCCACAGATGAATCCATAGCCCAGCAAAGCCCCATGCTCCATGACTTTGGGATTTCCCTAGAAGCACAGCAGTACACAGGAATCCTGGGAGAAGTGAAAGCACCACAGTAGAGAAGACACCAGGCTGTACAGTAAGTCTGAACAGCCAAAATAAGCAAGTTAAAACCTACATGTTATCAATCTTCCCAGATACTCAAAACAAGAATACCATGAGCAGCTTTGAAAGTAAATAGAAACTTTTGTACTCATACATTATTAAGGTGCATAATCAACCTACAACAAGCTTAGAACAAGAAAAGGCCATAGGTCCGCAGTGTTTCTGTGACAGTGCATGCTACATTAGCCGAAACTTAGCTTGAAATACCAACAGCACTGTCAAATCCCCGTGCTTTTGCCATATATTAGTCACAGTAATGCTACAGGAAGAATGGTTCAATGTAATACTTGAATCACTTAGTCTGTCACTCTTTTTGACTGTAATTTCCTTAAAAAAAGACAGATGCATACCTGCTACAGGTGTTGGGTTATAACTGTTTTGGGGGATTCGATGTTTGGGGGTTTTTTTTTGCTTTTGTAATAATATCCTGAAAAATCCATGGGCATTGAATCCCAGCATTCAGTACAGATTGTTACAGGTTCACTAAATAGTACTGCAAATACTTGTAAAACCTTTGTGTGTCTCAAGTCTCCCTCTACACTAAAAACTTTTAAACTCATTGAATGAAAATAAGGTCTTATTTTAAAACCACATAATGACTGTGCTTATCTGAAAGCTAACCTCTTACAAGTTAAAAAAAAAAAAAAAGACAAAAAACACACACCTCAAATTTATAGTCACGCATGCAAAAAAATCTTGACAATTAAGTGAAGTCAGAAATCCTATTTCCTACCTTAATGGCATGTTCTTTAATAATTGGCTCACTCACAACCTAAATGCAAAATCTGCAACCAGAAGTCTCCCACAGTCACAACACTCAAAGGGAAAAAGGCATTTAGAGTAATAGAAGATAGCACATTAGGTTGCCACGCAGCTTCTTTCAGAGCTCCCTTAGCAGCATCAAAATTAAATGGTAATGCTAGAGGGATAGGACATTATCAAGTCACAGAACATATCATGTGAAGTTAAATGAGAAACAGGATCACTATTTCTGACAAAACAATTATTGTTCAAGTATTAAAACATTACTCCCAAGTTTGGTCTGCAGATATGTAATCAGTCAACCCAGATTTAGCAGAACATTTTAAAATAGTCTGTAATGGCTTTAAAGCAGAAGCTCTAAAGCAAAGCCTTCACACGTGGTCTAAGCTTAAATTCCAGATCTCAGAAACCTAGATCATCTTCCCCCCTCCATAGAATATTTCTGACAATGCATACAGGTGTGTCTCTCTCTACACTCAGAAACACACGTAGAAAGTAAGAGAGTAAAAAGAGCTGCCAGAGGACAATTTATCATGATATATTCTCATCTGGAATCTACTAATTATAACAGTATAAACCATTACTGGTCTGCCAGGAACCCCTTCCTGACTCCAGTTCCTCAAACAAAAACAACCAAAAGACAAAACAAAACACCAACACACAACCAACCCACAAACAAACACACACCCTCCACACCCAAAACAATGTCCCCACAATGTCCAAATGAACTAAAAGGCACTTGTAGCTACCACACATTCCAAATTAACTCTAGAAGAAATCTTCATTTTGCAATTACCCCCCCAGGTAAGAATGAAAAGTAGGCTTTCTCCAGATACTTTGAAATGCAGACAGTGTCACCATCTCGATGAGTATTTCTGAACTATCAGAACTATGAAAGGTTATGGCCATCACATAAACATTTCTGCACTATTCTCTTTTAGATTTAGCCCACTATAATCAAAACTTAGTCAATCATGGACTGCTCAAACATTACCAGTGGAAAAATAATCTAATGTATCATTAAATAAATAAATAAATCCATGGGTTATTTTATAAAGCCAAAGTATTAACACCACACAGAAAATGTTGTTTGTTGCCTCATGAATATCTATGCTTGTCTGCAAAATCCCACAGGCATTTCAAATGTGCCACCTGGGAAAACAGCCGCCATTCTTGTGCTGTCACAGATCCCAGCAATGCCCTTGTCAGCTTCCATAGGCACTCAAAGTCAGTAACTGCAGCCAAAAAGAAACTTCAGTACATTGAAGTTGAGTCTATCATGAAATAGAAGAGACTTCCAGATTTGGTAGTATTCACTACTCTGTGAAGATCTTCTATTAAGCAGACTGCATTTTTAACACATACCCAGACTGAATGACATTCAGAGATTTTGCTGGTGAACTTTATTACTGGGAAATGTAGAGTCCAACAAACATAGTCAACTGGCATCCCCACATCACATGCACAATGAGAACCTGTACACAACCCCAAACTCGTGCTACTGCACTGATCAAGGTTGAGCTCCATCAAAAAACACCAGTACCCTCCCTTCTGTGAGTTGCAATCAAAGCTCTCCCTGCCCTCCCACTGATAAATATCATATGAATAAATATCATTTGGGACCAAAATTTCTGGAATCATGAAGTTATCCCACTCTGCACAAACCTCATGCTTTTGTCTCTCGTACTTTCATTATTGATCCCCTAGAAAACAAAACCAGACAAACAGAAAGAAAACCACATGGCTTTCCATGGGCCTTCAAAGCATTTCCCCAAGACTCAAACTCTGCAGTTCTTTGTCACTACTAAAACATGTAATCCAAAATTAACATTTTTTGTAAACCTATTTCAAAGTCTCTAAAATGGAAAGTAAGGTTTCTGTTCTCTAAGAAAGAAAACAAACAAACAAAAAAAATGCACCACACACACACACAAAACAAAACACCAAACATGTTAACTTGCAACTGCTACATGTTACACTATACATACCCACAGCTCCCGAGCCGGAACATATAATCATGAGCAAGACTGCAAGATCCAAAGGGAAATGGTCAACAGGTACTATCTTCTCAAGGACAGTATTATTTTCTGCTTCTTTAGGTTTCAACTGAGCAATTGTATACATCAAGAAAATCCATCCCAGAAACCTTACATCTACTCACGTGCAAAGAGTATGCCTTGCTAGAAAGTTTTTTTTCTCTCAGCAAGGCACAAAACATTCATTCTGATGCTGATACACAACCTCCTACAAATGTGGGGAAATTCACCTGTGGCTACAGATTTCATTCACAGGGATACAGAACTGTACCAAATGATTCATGCTTACTTGGCCAACAGCCAAACATTCTGTTTATTTAGGCTGATGATTTTGTGTCCCCTTGCTCCCTCAAGGAAACCCACTCATACAGGTCAACTCATTGTATTATTTTTTTTTTTATTATAGATACTTAAAACGAGGTACATGAGAGATGGGATACAAATAATAATATAGGTTCCGTGTAACTACAGCAGGGTGTGAATCATGAAAAACAAACAGATTGGTGCTATCAGCTGCGAATAAATAGCTTTTCCTCTTTCTACACTGCAAGAAAAATCAAATTCTTCTTTGCAGCAACATTTTAGTTTATCTTTCTGCAAAACATATTCTTGGCCTGTCTAAAAATTAAACAATTGCCTGCATTCCTGGCAAAAGATACTTCTTTGAACTACAGGGCTCGTAGCCGACAAGAATTATATTCCTACTAAAAAAGTCAAAACAGACGATGTTCTACAGTTGTGGCTGTAAGAAGTCTGCCTTGGTTGGAAAATTCAGCTGCTGCTTCCCTTCTGGTTATAATTTCAGAGCCAACACCCAACTTCTCTCCTTCTAAGTGTCTGATCCAAAAGCCTGTGGCAACTTTTGCCACTACACTCAAACACTTTATCTTCATGCATGCACAGCAGCACAACATTCCTAAATCCCATACACCCTCTACAGCATTATTTATCCAGTGGTATCACTCAGAACATCTTTCCTTTCTCTTCTGATCATCAGGTCTCTTATTATGATCATCTACTATCAGGCACTTGGACTACTAACAGGTTCCTTCAAATCCACCCAACTGCCTGAAGACACACATCAAGCAATGTAACTATACCACTACCCATCCCTGTGATACGTCTAAGTGACACTTTCCAGACTCAAAAGTAAAATCAACAGAAGCTACATAAACAAAGGAAAAAAATACTAGCATTTTCTCTATATGATTCAACTCAACCTTATAATATACCAGAACAAGTCATTCACTACTTTCAACATGACTACATTGGTCATTATAGCCTACAAAGCAAGAGACACTCAGCCCTATTACAAAGCTATGAAACCACATTTTTCTTAGCTGTTTTCTTACAAGAAAGCAAAATAACAAATTTCCTATGGCACGCACCAAGGCACTCTACAACCCCACAGCACTATTCCTTCAGCTAAATTGACTCTGCATTACTGATGCAGAAACCTTGCAAAAACATCAAGAAATGAATCATGTGGAAGATATCTGGCAACTCACTTTTGCCCAGTTAACATCACCTCAATAGTCAAATGCATGTGCAGAAAGCACTGGTACTAAGTTAACAGCCCCTCGGTTGATGAGGCTAAGCCATAATAAACCCAAAATACTAGGTCTGGTGCTACAGAGAAGTGGCCATGCCCTTGGTAAGAACTGGTGTCATCCCTTCAGAAAGACAGCTGTTGCTGTACAGCTTTTGTTTAAAAAAAAAAAAAAACACCAAAAACCCTCAGTGCTTGCCATTAACAAGCTATCTTACCATTTTCCTTTCTTCTACTGTAGGACAGACTAGGCAAGAACACAAATTGCCTTAAATTCTTAAATCTACTTCCCGTCTGCAAGAGATAAAAGTACAGAATGAAATGCTTTACTTTATTTCCTTTTCTGAACAACAGACAAGTCATCTGTGGCAAGAACACCTAATGAAAAGATTCTTTGATAGCCCTGATCATACAAAGGCCAAAAAAAAAAAAAAATTCATTTTCCACTTCTCTTAGAGGTACATCAGTATGACTTCTGGACATCCGCAGTTTTGGCAGTTCTCAGAGGATGATATAGAAATGTGTTCATTAAGGTCTGCAATATGGACTTCTGTTGAAATCATCTCATCTCTCCTACTGGACAGACACAAAACCACCAATGGGAGCAGGAAGGATTCTGAAGATTTGGTGAAAGCAGTTATTCTACCTATAGTGGTTATCCAAATCTAGTCTGCAAAAGCTTCAGATAGAGCTTCACTGTAGACTTAATTACCTACAGCAATGCTGACCAGGAACATCACCTCTGAGCATGACTTTTTTTGTAGCCTTGTCTCACAGAGGTGTATCTTGGTACCACATCTCATACCTTCCTTACCTGAAGATCAGATTTGCTCAATACAGGGCTATACTTCAAATCAATTCAAACACATGAAGTGGAATAGACCATCATGCCTTCAAACGTAGATCTTCCCCACTGGCAATATGCAAGACTTCAGCAGCAATCTCTGTCAGATGAGATGTGCCAAGAGGGTTCCTGGTTTTGCACCTAAAGAGGGGGAGTTTGACCTGTACAGCACACTGTGGGTTTCAGTCTGTGTCTGAGGGAGTATCTTTTCTTGACACATTGTAAAAGCTGTAATTAGTACTTTATTTACATATGTTGAAAATAAGGAGCATCTATTTGTGTGACTTACCGAAGGAAATGCTGACAAGACAATTTTTTTATTTTATTTTATATGGACACGGGTCAAAGAAAAATAAAGAGAGCTGTTTTGTGAGGCATTTAAACTTTCAATCAGCTCCTTGACTTTAAAATGTTCATCTTTCAAGGCTGTACTGGGCTGATGCTCATTAAATTCAGAAAGCAGCCAAGTAACTCCACCAGCCATAGAGCTTCTGCAGGAGACAGCCACTTTAGCACTTCCCACACTAGCTATGGGTGACTAAAGTCCTCAGAGGAAAGTTTTGTTTTTTTTTTTTTTTTTTTAACAAAAACAAAAGGAAGATAACTCCAGAAAAGCATCCAAGTCTTAAATCTATCATAATTTCTGGAAACTCAAAGGCAACAGAACCCCCAAATTTAAAACAGGACTCAAAGTCATTCAAAACAAAAAGACTTCAAAAGCTTGAACCAAAAGGCTGCAAGTGTCCTCCAACCACCTTGCATACCATTAACTAATGTGTTCAAATATCTAAGGAGTTTAGCATTAATTAATTTCAGAAAATGCTAGAGTGGGTCACAGTACAAAGCTTTACCTGTAGGCTTTTTGAAGCCACAGATACCCTATAGGCTTTCAGGATCTTCTTCACATCACTCATCCATCCAGTTCAAGAAAAAAAGATGGGATGAGATAACAGCAATAGCCAATATCACACATACTGATTTCTATCATTATGAAGACCTGTGATGAGTAAACTGAACACCAATACTGAAAAAAACCCTTTATGTTCTAAAACAGCACTTACGGATAAAATACATCAAAATTAAAGAACTCTCAGGGTAGTAGAGGAAAACCCTGCAGCAACACATACCATCCCCCAGGAAAAATATCAGAGTATATAAACCATCACTGCTCTGTGATACCTCCAAGGCCCCATCAAGTTAGCAGATGAAGTAATACAGCTTCCAGAGCCAGGATGCATATAGGCAAGAAACATAGTCATAAGCTATATGGGGTTTGCACAGCTGTGTAAACAGGTAAACAAGGTGGTTAAAATATTGCTAAGAAATACAAAAGGTGAATCAAGTGATAGGGCATCACCTCCAGGAAGGAGCATAGGGAAACGGAAGCATGCAGAACAGTGATGGAAGAAGAAGAAAAGGTTCAGGATAAACAACAGCATCTCTTAGAAGAGGGGGGAGGGGGGAGAAAAAAAAAAAATCAAACCACCAATCCACAGAAATAAGATGTGATGGGGACAATGGAATAATTAGTCAAATTATCATTTGACAGGTTCCATTGGCAGGCCTCGGGTTTTTTTCTTAGTTATTTTTCTGCTCAACTACCCCAATGACATGAATAAAGAGAAAATATAGTTTGGCAGTATTAGAATGAAGTACAACAGACAGCTGTTTTCTTCCTTTTCAGACTGCAAGGCATGACTTTGGGGCACTACAGCATGAGACACTTTTCACTCTAGTGCACGTGGTCATTAGCTGACCCTGTTACTGCAATTTTTTCAAGTTTAGGCATGACGAAAGCTGCTCACCCAGCAGCAGCCAGAAAGCTGGACAGGGCTAGGATCAGCGACAGCCAGACACATAATGCTCAGCAGGCTTCTGGAAGGGAGTGATCTTCCTCTCTCCAGCAAGGAGAGCAGGATGGGCGGCTTCCAGTTTCAGCAACCAATTAGGCAGAAACTGCTATCAAAGCAATAGAGAGGGCCCTACCCTAAATGGGTTGAGAAACAGAAGGTGGCATTATCTCAATCATTTTGCCAGTTTCAACAGCCCCATTCATTCCTTCTCACTGAAGGTGCCCAGGGTGCTCTTTTCCAAGGCTCTTCCCACACACCTACCTGGACATCAGACAGTATTAAACTGTCACCTAGACACCACATGCTACCTAAAAAGCAGTCACTTATGTCCTGGCTTGAGGAGTGGCTACTAACAGAGCAACAAACTTCCAAACTTTATTCCTTCCTGAACCACTTCTTTTAAAAGAGCCTTTACATGAACAAAAGATGCATTGCACTCAAATGCCACCACCAGTAGTAGTACAATGTGTGAAGAGTACACAGCACTATAGGTTTACCAAGCTATTGTGCTTTAAGATTATACATTAAAAAAAAAAAAAAGGAGTGAACCTAAGAAGAGAATAAAAACCTCAACAAAAAAGCAAGTTTGGCACCACTGTAACATTCTTCCAGAGAATCCAAAAATGAATTATTACAAGACTGTCCTTTAGATTATGCAACAAAGAGCACGTGTACAGCATCAGAATTAGCTAAAGCAAATCAAATTGCCTTTCTCACCCTCCAAGTTAATAAATTCTGTATAACCAATTACAGAGCCATGACACTCACACATGGGCAAAAAAAGTTCTTCATGGCAAGTGTTAGCGCTGACATTATTTACTGCAGGCCGACAAGATAACTGGCTACAGTTACAGTAAGTACTGTCTACAATGAGCTGGTGTTACTTGAGAAACTTATTTTCCAGAAGCTCAGGGTGAGGGGAAAAAAATTTTTTTTTTTTTAAATCAATTCCACAGTCATTAGATGAAAATTCTCAAACTGCAAACTTCAAGACTTCTATTTTTATACAGATATTTTTGGTCATGTGCTGCATGACTACCCTTTATATTTCAGGATTATTTTTGTCCCATCTGGGAAACAATGTACATCTGGAAGCAATGCGAGAACAACTAGGTAGAGAACAAAAGAAAGCTTCAAGCTCATACCTCTTCTCTTATACTATACCCAGCAAGATGATAGTATCAGCAAGTGGAAAACTGGAAGCTCAGCTCCCTCCTGTTGAGGGGCAGGCTCAACAAAAGGAGCGCACACACTTTTTTTGTGCAGGGAAAGCCTACAAACCCAGCAGTACAGACCCGCATAAAGAATAACCTACTGAGAATGACTTCTGTGTATAAATCCATATGGTGGGGTGGTAAGAATTGTGGAGTGATTTCAAAACCACCAAAATATATATATATATATATAAACAAAAAATAGTCAGATATCAGAAGGCCACAGGGTTCCTACTCTTGCAGAGATGTTAAAACCCTTGTAATACCTATCACAGAGCAAGAAGAGTAGCATGCAAGTCATCTTCCCCAACAGCCAGAGGACAAGCAGCTGTTGGTAATCTCCCATCCTTTCATTCAAGGCTCAGGCTTTCTTACCAGCTTCTGAGAACAAAGTCTCATAAATTAAGCCTAATAAATTACACAGGGAAGAAATGAAAAAATCCTTGCTTGCTCCTTCTCGCCCACATACCCTGGAGAAAAAGTGCAATCACTGTATGGTTCTAGTACTGCTCCTTCCAGGGAACTCAAGGATCAGTGAGCCCTCCTCCACCACTTCATCAATCCTGTCCTCATCATTTGGATCCATCCTTCCTAAGATAAATGTTGCGGTGCTCAGCCAGGAGCATCAATAGCTGCAGAGACACCAGAGCAAGAGTGACTTCATCATTTAATTTTTGCCACTACTCTGGGCTTAGAAATAAAAGCAAAAAGAATGACACCAAACTAGTCAGGTTTTGCTCTCTCCTGTCTTGGAAATGACCTGCATCAATACAGAGGTACTAAAGATATCCAAGAGACTCCAAAGATATAAATCCATCAATTTTCACCTACCTCACAAGGAATCTTTTGTCACAGCTTTCACTCAAAAGGGCTCAGAATATAATTAAGTGTCAATCTGTAAATATATAGCTAAATAAGAGCCAAGAAAAGTCTCTGTTCACCACACAAGTCATTTTTTGGGTATTTTTTCAAGCACTCAACACTGGTAACAATAACTTGCTACATCATACCATAAGATGCTACCACAACTCCTAAGACCCAGAAAAACCTAACCCTTTTTGACACCCAAGAATTCTTCTATCTTACAAAGAAAAAAAAAGTTTACTTCTTGGACTGTCTTACATAGATGAATCAACTGAAAATATAACCTGCATTTCCCACAGAGTCCTTGTACGTGGATCTCTTGCTTTGTTCTGACATTTTTTTCCAGACAGCAGAAGGACCAGAAGCACATGACTAGAGCGACTGTGGGGGTTATCACAAGTGCGTGTGCTTTATGCTACAGCCTTTGTTTCTCCCTCAGTGTTATACGCTTGGGATTGAATCATATTTGCAAACTTGTTAGTCTGCATCAGTTAGCACCCTCTTCACAGGCAAGCATCTGTCTAGTCTTTGACCTCAAATAAACAGGAAAGGAGCATCAATGACCTTTCAAGAAACAAGCTGTAGAGCTTGAATAAGACAAATTTAGTTGCTGAGCATGACAAGTCTAGGTCTAGGTCTTGCTTGATTTAGACAGCCACCTGCAGAAATACTGATCAACGAGACCCGCTTCCTATTCCACACGCACATAAAGTAAATCAATAAATTAAAATGGAGTCACACACAGTTTTCTCCATAGAAAACAAGAATTCTGAGTAAGTGCTAATGCTGGACATGATCAAATATACGTTTTATGCTGCTAAAACACGTTAACTGTACCCATGTTTTTAGAAGTGCTGCAGGCATGGCCATCATGCAGATACAAGGTAGGCTACAGACCCCGAGCCAAATGCTCTCCTCAAGGCTTCAACTGCAGTGGAAGACATTTCAGTGCAGAAAAATGTCAGGATTTCTAATCTGTCAAAAAGCTCACAATCTTCTAGTGCTTTGGAACGAAATGCATGAAACGATGTCATATATGCACGCATGCACACAGAGCCATGTCAGGTGTGGCTGTACACAAGGATCAAATATAGATCAATTGAATGGTAATGCATATCAAGCATTCCTGGTCACATAAAGATGCCACCCTGCATTTCTGTAAGAAAAAGGAAAATATCTGAGAACTACGCTGTTAATATGAATCTGGAAGAACAATTTAGTTGTCAATATGACCATACTCAAATCAGGAGTGAAGAAATTCCCTATTGTAAACATATGGCCAATCTTTAGTGACTCGGAACAGGACCCTTTTCTGTTTGCACTGTACATTTGATCAGATTTAATACAAATTTTTAATTCACATAAACCAGCTAATCCCACAAGCTAGAATAAGAAGGACGAGCACACATTAAACACAATTCCCAACATGCCTGTGCAGAATAAAGCATAGGCCTCATTCTTAAAAATATTCCTCTGATCAGAAAACTGTAAAAGGCATGCCAAGCTTCAAATAACCACTCCATTGGCTCAGATGTCTAAATAACCATTTTCTTATCTCCTCTATTGAGGGTTTTACTAGAGCCTGGAGAATATTGGAGATACCTTTTGTACGCTCCCCTCCCCCTCCTTTTTTTTTTTTTTTTTTCCTCTCTCCTTTCATGGGCTGGACTAAAAGGTGCTCACACCCGATCTACGGGTGCATGGAAAAAAAAATCTTGCTCTCTCCTTCAGAGACAGGAGTGCTTAGCACCACATAATGAATGTGAATGTCACAGCCATACCTGTGTGCCCGCAATTCATTTCCTCCTTTCGAGGGGGAAATAAAAAGGAAATACGGGCTCCCAATCCGTTTCACAAAGGGGGGGAGGGGGGGGGGGGGGTGCTTTTTAATTAGCCAGAGGCGGCTCAGAACGGTGGCAGCGATCAGAGGCTAAGGAAGAGGACAAACCAACCGGCATTTTTTTTGTCCAACAGGCCCCGAACGAAGCGGCGGCGTGCGCCTATTCAAGGTTAATGGGGGGGAGAAGAGGGGGGGGCGGGGGAGAGAAAGGGAGCAGCCTCAGTCAGGGCTGGGGCCGCTCGCTCGCCCCCCGGACGGGCTCCCTTAGTGCTTTGGCTAAAGGCGGGGGGAAAGCCCCGGGCAGGGACGGACAGACAGACAGACACCCACCCACCCGCGCAGGGCGGCAGGATACTCACGGCTAACTTTCATGCTGCCGAAGGCCGAGGGCTGCTGCACCGGCTTGCAGCTCTCCGCGAAGGAGGTGGTCCTGGGCCGCCCGGACATGGTCTCCCGCTCCTGCTCTGCCCCGATCACCTCTCTCTTCCTGCCTTCCCCCTCCGCCTCGCCCCGGCGGCTCGGCGGGCCCCCCTGCCGCTCCCTCGCTCGCTCAGCTGGAGGAGACGGGCGGGACGCGCCACATGAAACGCCGGGCCCCCCCCCTTCCCCCCCCGGGGAAGCCCCCTCCCCTCTCGGTCTCTGTCGCGCTCTTCGCCCGGTTTCTTCTCCTTCCTCCTCACGCCGCTCGTTTCTCACAAAACCATTCTTCCCGGCAGCGCCGGTGGGTCCGAGAGCCGCCTCCGCCCAGTCCGCAGCCTCCCCGGCGCCGCTGCCGCTCCTGCTCCCGGCCGCGAGCGAGGGGGGTTTGCTAGGCCTCGCTGCCCCCACCCTGGGCGCCAGTCACATGGGGCGGAGGCTCACGGCCCGGCTCCTCTGATCCCGTCGTTGGGTTTCTCTGGCTTTTTTTTTTTTTTGCCTTTTTTTTTTTTTTCTTCTTTTTCTTCCTCCTCTCTTTCCCCCTCCCCTCTTGTCTCTTTCCCCCCTCTCCTCTGAGGGAGGCGGCAGGCAACGGGACTACTTTTTCCCCGGCGGAGGGATCTCGGGGCTCCCGGATCCGCCGACAGGAGGTGGTGCGGCCGCCTCGCAAAGGGATCCGGCAGAGGCGGTGGGATCCGCGGCGGGCGGAGTAGGGGTGAAGCGGCGCGGGCGGCCTCGCTCGCTCGCTCGCTAAGGCAGATTCTCAGTGCGGCGTTGAGGCGGCGATTCCGACGCGGCTCCTCATTGCACC